>JAPYYV010002945.1:0-19451 GCA_030522625.1 Copidosoma aretas
TCTTGTCCTTTCCCAGCCTTATGATATTGGTGAGTTTGCCCATACCAGAGAAGACAACTTTTATGTTGTTTCTTGAAAAAACCTTACGTATGGGATTTTTTTTTTTTATATAATTTCCTTTATAGTCCCCACATTATGCATATCGAATCAAAGAAATAGACATGTACAGTACGATAAGAATAAGATATCTTTAATTCAACACTATAGCCATCTCTTAATGGCGAGTACCTATTTTTCGTTAATCTTTTAATTGTAAATATTTAAGCACAATGCGTCTTTATGTCAAGATTCTATAACCGAAAATACGCTTTTGTGAGACTCGCGTCATTTATTACATAAATTACGAAAATTATATAAATTACATAAATTACACGTGTCGTGTCGTAAATACCTCTTCACCAGATTGACTTATCGCTAGATAATACCTACAATACAGTTAAGCTTAATTTGATTTCTGAAATCCGATACATGACTTAATGATATTAAAAAGTCTTGAAATCTTGGTATCATAATAAGTACATGTGATCGAAATAAGACTAGCGGCAAAAAGTGATAGAAAGTGTAAAATTTAAGTGGAAAAGGAGACAACCTTACTTATCACACAAGATATGGATTTATAAACAGTATGTATAAGCATATTAAGATATAATTAACATTTAAAATCGTATTGATTATTGTAATAAACTTTTGATATATTATCAATGTTCTATTAAAAACCACAATCAAAAAAACATAAAAAAAAGACAATCATACTAATTAAAAATAGGTTAGAGTTAGCATATATTTTAAGGTTAGGTATTTAAATAAGAGATTTTTCATTGACTTTCTGTTATTGCCTGTTGTTACACATAAAATATCCAAAAAAGATCCATTTGGAAATGTTTTTGATACGAAATCTTATTCTATTTTTTAGTTTACTCCGCCATTTTTAATCCACCATAATTATATTGAAAAATTAATCATTCTATGTTTGTAATAATCTCCTTACCAGACCATAAACACTTATAATTAAATAATAAAAAAAAAAAAATTGCAAACAATTTAAGACAACCATAAATTTTTAGGTTGGGAATTTATATACGAAATTTTTTTCAATAATTTTCTTTTATACCCTGTCATCATACCTATAACATCTAAAGGGTGTTATTGAAAAATCTTTTTGTTACGGAACATTATTTTATTTTCATTGAAAAAACATGTGTTTTTTAATTTCATTCCGCCATTTTGGATCCATTATTATGAAAATTGGAAATTCGACCATATTGTATAAGTAGCAAGCTTGCTGCACCATAAAACCTCATAGTTTAAAAAAAAAAAAAGAAATTTGTAGAAATAGAAAAAATTAGAGATAAACATAAATTTTTAGGTTAGGTTTTTATATATAAGATTTCCGAATACTTTTCTGTAATACCCTGTCATCATACCTATAATATCCGAAAAGTTTCATTAAGAAATCTTTTCTCTACAGAACCTTATTATGTTTGAAAAAAGATCGCGGTCCCGCCCACTGTGCGGTGCGCGGCGCCCTTTTTGTTACGGGACAAAAGCATATCCACCACAATACAAGCAAATTAGGTACATGGTCAACCAGTTTTGTACATAACGTACAACTGTCTTAACATTATCTGTACACTTTTACTATGATAAATGATTAATTTATTATAAACAATTACATACGGAAACTTACACAGAAAAAATTAAATTATTTCAAAAATACTATTTATAACTAACTGATCGAAAAACTAATAATAGTTTATAATTAAATTCATAATTTTCGCGGTTAACGCGAAAAATTTAAGATTTCTATTATTACTATATTGTGATGAATTGTCAAAAATTTGATCTCACTCATGTGGAAAAAATATATTTGTTTGGATTAATATAGCCCATACTTAAGGTATAGGTGTTCTCGTGCAGTCGTTCTTAACCCATATAAATTTATAGACAATTTATTTTTTGTATGTCAATTTTTGTTCACCTATGCTAATTGCAATTGTAATATCCAAATAAACAAGAGATAAAATAACAGATGTCAAAAGAAATGTTATGGAATTTGAATAAAATCTAAAAAGTTAAAAGAACCTGATCACTATACAGATATACTTCAAGCATAGAAAATTATATAAATGTGAGGATGTTTAAAAACGGCACGTCTTAATGATCTTTAATTTTGGTATTTAAATCCTAAAGACATCAAAAATAACATTAAAGTTGTTTCAAATAATCCATAGGAAGATTTTTTTACATCGATAACAAAGTCTCTTTTTCAAGGGGTGATCTTATGCTTCCTATAATAAAGAGTCTAACTTTGGAACTTTATATCTGTAAAACGGTAGGTGCAGTCATTATAAAATCTATTCAGCTCATTTATAGCAGTGCAAGAAATGATACACAAAGTTTCAGAAATTTCTATAATGATTGAATGTCGTGAACAGTACTCTAAATTTAGAAATAACACTTGTAAAAGCTTTTTAAAAAATGCATTGGCCTATTATTTATTACAATATAATGCGTAGAAGCTTCGCTTCTGTCACACATCCGACGCACACATTTTTTTTTTCTCTTTTTTTTTTGACATTATGTTGAACATTTGCTTATTGTTTTGTGGTACTGGAAAACAAAAAATTATGTTTTATAACGTAATTTGTTGAAAACAGATAAATTTTCATATTGGAACGACCATACCAGTTCTTTTCCGTTTTTTGGGCGGCTTTTCCGACGAATCTGCAACGGTGCTAAGATAGGCAGAATCTTCTTTTATCACAGAAAATAAGTTAATTCAATCATTACAAATTTTTGTAAACATGTATAAATACATAAAACAGCAGTTAGTTAAAATGATTACAAAATGGAAATGCCACGTAAATTAGATGTTTGAACTGTGAAACAAATTAAAATCTTATTTTTTAAGGTTTCCCCTAATGTACTGTACGATTTATAATAATGTAACTCAGCATCTGTTACATTTCATTCTTTGTCTTCCTTTTTTCGTTTTTTTTGGTTTCAACAGGGAAATGTAGAAGCAATGCCATATATTCTAATGATAGACCGCCTTTAGAAGATGATGATTTCAAAGAATCAGAAGCACACAATGTAAAACATCAGGAATCGTTAATGGATTTAAACTTAGTGTTTTTTTCTCTAAATTTTGAGGTGACTGCGATTCTACAGGCTGACTTTTTGATGTTTTTGCGGTACTTGATGGCTGCTTGACTTTATATCAACGGATTTTTAGAATTTTTAATTGTGCTGTTGATAATAAATTGCTTTTGCTATCCTTTCCAAGTAAATTATATCGCTGCACTGCTCTAGTTCTAGCTTTTTTTAATTCTAAAATAATTTTTATAGAAAATTAAAATGTTTTCTTATATCTCTATAATACTATTCGCACAGCACTTGGAATATGTTCAGGAATACTTTCTATAACCTGTACATGAATCGTCCATTTTCTGACCCCATCTTTAAGCTTGTCCTTATTTCATACCTTCTTACCGGTACTAGACTTATGACTCTGGTGCCATTCTTCCAACCTATTCTTTTCCTTTACTCCTAGAACCCATCTAAGCAAAAAATAAAATTAAAAAGTCTCTCTGATTCACCTAAGTCAGGATTTAAATAAGCACCCCACCAAAGTGTACAAAAAAATTCAACATCCAAATTTTAAATTGCAATATGACAATATACTCATAATACACATACCTAAAAATAAGAATTCAAAATCAAATACTTATATAATTATTTTTATGGATTGCTAAATAATGCGTGTTTATGCATGCATATATGTATATCTTTTTTTGAAGAATGACAAGTATATTTTCATATGAACAATTTATAAAAGAAATGAATGCAGAAGAATATACACTCTCGTATTATTTAAGTATATAATAATAAATTTGTCCTCTTTCGGACACTTTTGGAAACCTAGTATACCCTTGCTGAGGAAAATAGCGCTCGTTACTTGATCGTAAAGGTTTTTTTACAAACTTTGTTACGTCTCTTACCTACGCATCGTGCTGTAGGCCTCTTGGTTTGAAAATAAGAGCCTCTTAAATTTCGTACAAAAACTACTATTTTTTTTTTTTGTACAGAATAGACTCTAAAGTGTAATGTTTTTGCCAACCGTTTATTAAGCTGAGATATGCTGTGCACTAAAGGATAAAAGTAGCTTGACAGCTATTATGAATTCTAATTACATGGATACATGTGTTTGAAGGTCATGATTTTAAATATCTAAATCAAGTGATTTTATTCAATTTTTATGGTCTACTCCCTCAAAAAGTCCAAAATTTTTCACTGTAGGAGATTTACTTTTAATTCGACATAAGTGAGTTTTCTACTTAATCGCAAGTAAATTATCATTCATATTTCAATAAAAGGATGTATACTACACTACATTTTCGTAAAAATGCATTTAAAGACAGTATATAATTAATATGTGTAATATATAATTTGAGCTTAAAATCTGGCGTTGGGTTTACTACACGCTGCAAAATCCGATGAGAATTTTCTAAATAAACTAATTAAAATTTATATTTTAATCCAAGCTAACGGCGTATGTTATCGCGTAATATGGACAAGAAGGATAGAAGTCCGAGCTTGAAAGTGGAACTCGTAACCCTCCCCAATAGCTCAAGTAGCAAAAGCGTCTGTCTGGTGTACAGGAGGTTAGGAGTTCGAGGCTCTCTCAAGGGGATTTTTTTCAATCTCGATCTTGGTTTAACAGAATATTATTTAAATGTGGCGCTGTTATGGTCGAATGCTGTACTGTTGTATGAGAGCATCGCTGTAGCGCTTCAATTCAATAATGATATAATAAATTGCTTAGACTAGTTAGATGGCGATACCATTAGAGTCATAGTTTAATAGAAATGCTGCCATCACTCGAGTTAAATTTGAACTTAAAATATATAATTATCGTAAAAGTATGATTTATTATGTATATAGTGACGCCTAACGTATTCTCACATTTATATTAATTTTGCGCGAGCAGCTATAGTCTGCAACCCAGCTAAGATTACTACATATACATATTTATGTATCAATACATATATGTACAATACATACATATATATACAATACGTATATCAATACTTATATACTTGCAGGGGTACAGATTGTCACGTACGATAGTATATAGCTATACGTCCGTCCACCTGCTCCTAGCCAAGGGCCCTCTCGTACGAGGCAGTACATGGTTGGTAAGGGGAGAGTGAGTCAGAAGAGGGAAGGGAGAATAGACTCGACGCTCAAAAGAAGCAGACGTATCCGCTGTGGTTTGAGACTCACACTTGGCTCTTTCCTTGGTCTCTAAGAAAATATAGAACTATTAACTTTACTGGCTGTGCACTGATTTCCCGATCACTATACCGAATATAGTCCCTTGCAATAGTAATTTTGGTGTAGGAAGTAGAATAGGTCGAGGAAATTTTTAAAATTTTTTTTTCTTTGGAAGCACACATAGCGCAGCGTCCCAAAACAAAAAGTGAGTGCGAGTAAAAGGAAAAAAAGAGCCACTTAAAATTAAAAGATTAAAAAAGTGATTAACTGTAAGGCGACAATAATAGTAAAAAAGAAGAAAAAGTTAGATCAGGCCAGGGACCATTAAGTAACAAGTCAGCGAGGTAACCTTAGGATTACCAGGGTTGCAGGGATATCACCATCTACGAAGAGCGGAGGAGCAGGAAAGAACATCCCGAAACACTCGTACAACGTAGCCAGAGACAAGGATTGGGGAAAATAGTGCTAACCAGCGCATTCATACTCATAATCTGGACGGCAGAAATCTAGTAGATGCAGATATATTGTTTCATTTCCCCCTGTTATCCCCAGAAATACATGACGAGGAGGCACTTATAGAATAGACCGAGAAACGAACCCTTATACCTATCCTGCATGAAAAATGCATGAACACATACGTATATATATTTTATATCAATAGTCTTAAGGGGTAAGATAGTCTGGTATGCCAATAGTAATAAATATAAGCAAACAAACACTAACGCAGCGTCCCTAATTGACAACAGATGCGAAAGTACCCCCATTTGAAGTTATTTGACATAGAGCCCACGCATCAAAAATTAAAAATAAGTAAAGCAGAAAAATTCTGCTGTTCACAGCCCCAAATATTATTTAGGGAAAGGAAAGAGGAAGTTTCAGAAAACACGGAAAAAACGTTTAGGTGACGCTCAGAATTAATGCGCAGCCACCACGAGAAAAACAAGAAAAACAAGATCTTAAAAAAAATAACGGATCGTGACATCCAGCCTAAAAAACGAGGTACTATACTAAAAAAAGACAGGACTAGATGATAAAAAAGATTAGCCAGCAATAGGGAATTATTACTCTACAATAAACAGGAAATGACGAGCGTGAGACAAAGCACTGACTCGCACGGACAGGGCTCGGAAAAATTCTTGGCCGAGGACGAAATTGCATTGCATCAAATAAGCGGAGCAGAGAACAGGGAGCAAACACACTAGGGAATAATAGACAAAGCTAACGAAAAAGACCTATTAGGACGGGACAACAGGACAACAACGGACGAAAGACATACGAAGGCAGGAATATTTATGAACAAGGTACAGGGATTTCTCCCATGGAAATCCAAAAAAAAGGCCCTACAGCTCTTGAAAATAAATATAACGGTGGCATAACATACACACTCTAACAACTTATTAACCCTGATAAGAGTAACCCGATAGGAATACTTTAAGATGATCACACTTCCGAAGAAGGGGAGAAAGTATGGGCTGATATAACATGCATACTATCGAGTGAGAATATGAAAAATCTGCAATTGTTAATGAATAGAGCAACCGCACGAACGGCGTTAGAAAATACCCAACGGATAAAGAGAGAATACAAGACGGACCATCAAATATGACCAGAATAATGACGCAGGAGGTAAATGGCCACAGGCCACGGGTTGGAGCCGGAACGCAATATAGAGAGGAGCTACGGGAGATACCGACTACTGCATCACATAGAGAGGTCAGATTCCACGAGGCATCAATAGCACGAAACGGATACAGCAAGGATCTCTCCTATAGAAGCAACGACAGGGACAAATACTTAAGGATACTGCACGACGATAGACTCTTGTGACCGACAGCCCTACGGCAACCCAGTCCCAAAAACGCAGTAATAAAAAGAGAAAGCATGATTTTCCCGGCGATACAATGCTTACAACACAGCTCTCTCCCCCTCCCCGAATGCGCGGTTGTCCGCAAGATTACAGCAGAACGTACATACATCACTTAGCCATTTATCAGGAATAATACCTTTGTTTAACGGAGATCCAATAAAACTACGGCTTTTTAAACAATAAGTGAGAGCAGTGGGCCACAGCATACGCCCTAAATACGAAAAGTTTTTCCTGGGAGCACTTGTTAATAAGTTGCGTGGTCAAGTAGCAGCCTAATTTTCCACATCCATAACACAATATGACACAATAGAAGACATCTTATACGAGCTGGTAGAAACATATGGAGAATACGAGTAGGTAGACACGCTTATAGCGAGCCTCCACGTTATTCAACAGTACGAATATTATAGTGTCGAAAGCTATACACTTAGGGTACTAGAATTATACAATAGAATAATAATGACGTACGATTTAATCCTAGACTTGACAAGAAAAAGGAAGCACAGATATAAAATAAATATGGGAAGAGAGACAATAAAACAACTACTAAATGGACTACGTGACCAGCTCGATTGCGAAGTACTGAGCATCAACCCGAGATCGCTACGAGAGGCCTGAGAAACAGCACATAAAATTAAAAACGAGCACAGACTTCGCGATCTGGTGCATCTGATAAAGAGGGTACACGTACGACTTGCAGAAAGCGTGCCGCTCGTTGGACATGACAAATTGACATACCCCTTGATGACCGAGACCATAGGAGAGGATAACCGCTCATGAAATGATAAAATATGTCTATACTGTAATAAACACAGTACAAACCAAACGAGGGACAATTACAAGTTGTTATCAGACGCCAAAAACGGCAAAATGATCTCCTTAGATGAAAGAACACAGATAATACAGGCTTATGTACAAGCTGCACCACAGGATGGCTGCATATACTGTGGTCTCAGAAATCACAACGTTAAACAGTGCCAGAATCTCCAGAATGATATGAGAGAAGATCAAGACAACCAGGCGCAGAGAAGAAACGGGGAAGCCCGGCGCTCGCGCTACGACAACTACATAGAAGATAGCCCGAAACCGCAAAGATACACAAACAGACTAAATAATAATTATAATAATTACAACTGAGCATACAACAGAAGCGATAGTAGACAAAATGGAAACTAAAGTAGAAATCAGGGGTACAGCCGAGACTACGGGGGGACCGGGGGGACCAACATCTATAACAGCACATACAAGGGCAACAATACACTACTTAGAAACAACGGTTATTCAAGAAACTATGAAAATAGCCATCTCAGCAGTTACAACGCCAATAACACTAACAACTACGGAAATCATCGGAAACACAACCAAGATCAAAGCCCGCTTTATTAGAGAGACGGGTCCAACAATCGAGGAATCAACATTCGCGCGCAGCATTTAAACTCCAAGGACGCTCGTCAGGCTCCCCAAGCGTCGAGCGAGTCCCGGAGGTAGAGAAAGAGAGAGAATAAACTCTGCAGAGAGAGAGTAAAGCGGCTAAAAGGGACCAGCAGGAGCCAGCGAGATGATGTATTGCAAGCATCGGAGGAAAATGCATGAAAAATTAGGACATGAATGAGCAGAAAAGGAGAACGAAGAAAAAATATCGCTAGAAGCAGACCCCATAGAATCTTATCAATTTACAGCCTCTTACGATTAGCCAAGAGTTTGTATAGGGAGCGCGCAATAAAGAAACAAATGTGACGCTCCAGGTAGTAAAAATAATTATGTCTTTGGTAGGACATACGCCACCCTTAGTATGCCAAGAGATCCCACAACTAAGAAACGAATGGGCGGAATGTTATGCCGATACAAGTGCCTAAGTATTAAATGAAAAAATGAGTAGCCTCAAAAAAAGCTTATGTATAAATTATAATAAGAGAGGGCCGATAATCGGCGTGACACACGGAGCACGGTGCACGTTCGGAACGGTAAAATTGACACTAAATGAGCTGACATGCACTCTGCATGTTGTCCCCAACGACTTACCGCTACAGGTAGAAGGATTGATTGGACGGGACATATTGAAGAAATGTGACGGCCATATATGCGCCATAAATAATTAATTAGTTTTAAGTGGCACCGAGATACCTCTGCTAGAGCCCGAGGCATTCAAAATCTGAAAATCTGCAAGATTGAAACAAATAATATTCGTGCTTGTAAAAGAGATGTGCAAAAATATTTTAATACTATAAGTACCACTGCAATAATCAAATAAGGGCATTTTATTGGGTAATTCTATAGCAAACAGCAACGACAAAGCATACGCTAAACGTATTACTATTACTGACGGACTAAAAAAAATACCTGTGCGTCACGTAGAATTGCTAGAATGTGAGATGATTCCCGTGTAAAAGCCGTACAGCGTCGATGGGGTCGACGCCGAAGACTTATAGGAGGCTATGATAGGATTATTTAATTTAAACGGAATTAATAAAAAACCCAGTAAAACTAAAAGAGACGACGAGCTGGAATATAAATGGTTCTTAATACATAAAGAAGCGAGGATAAAAAAAATATCAAGACTAGCAGACATGACGGGTTGTAACGAATAAGAATTACGACATGTACGTGAATTAATAAAATTTGACCTTTTTGTGTTGGGACTCGACAGAGAGCCTTTAAAAACGACAAACCTGTTAAAACATAAGATACCAGCAATAACTGAAAAAACAATCGAGCAAAAAGAATTGGATATCTGACAGCACTAAGACAGCAGATAAGTGTGGAACTAAAAAATTAGAACACCAAGGCATAACTAAGCCATCTACGTCACCATACACCTCCAACACATGGAAAGTTCCAAAACACCCGCGGCCGAATGAAGAAAAACATCGGAGAGTTGTAGCAGATTTTAGTCTGCTCAACGAAGCACTAGTTGGTTTGTGCAATCCGCTACCATTTTAGAATGATATTTTAAATTACCTTGCACTCGCCCTCCACATCACCATCGAAGATCTAAAAATGAAATTTTTCAAAATCGGAATAGACGATTAAAACGCTCATAAAACAGCTTTCTCAGGTCCGGACAAGAAATACTAATAGAAGCGCATGTTAATGGGATGTACAGACTCTCAAAACACATTAGCACGAGCGCAATAACATTAGCACGAGCGGGTCTTTAAGGATATGACATAAAGGTCTATATAGATGACATAATGGTTCTCGCAGAGACGATAGAAGAATATGTTAGGATACTTAAGAGGATGCTAAAACGGTCGGCAGAAAACAACTTACCAATCGAACCAACGAAGTGGCAAATTTTGAAAGGATGGGGCGAAGGTTTTAAGTCACATAGTCGGCAACGGACAAATAAAAACAATCCCAGAAAAAATTAGGTTCGTAAAAATCTATTTAAGACCTACAAACGCAAAAAAAGTTCACAATTTTTAGGTCTTACGCAATATTTCCATCGTTTTATCAAAAATTACGCAAAAATAGCACAACTGATTGCGAAACATTTACGAAGTGGCACGGAGTTTTAGTTGCAGGAACCTCAACAAGAGGCATTTGCCACTCTCGCTAACGCTTTGTCCAGCGAGCCGGTACTTTTAGCGCCGGACATAAATAAGACATTTATAGTTACAACAAATGCATCCGACTACGCGATAGGCGCCATATTATGTAAAGGGAAAATAGGTGAAGACTACCCTTGCGAATATGCATTACGCTGTCTAAAAGGTAGCGAACTTCGCTACCCAACGTATCACAAAGAACTGCTCGCTGTAGTCTACGCAAAGAGGCAATTCAGACCATACCCGTACGCACAGGAATTAACAGAGGTTACCGACAACTAGCCTTTAAAACATTTCCACCATTAAAAAAACCGGACCTGTGACATACGAGACTAAAAACGGAGCTACGTGGATACGATCTCGACGTTGTCTGTAAGCTCAGGAGAATTAATATAGCACCTGTTGCATTGTCACGCAACTTGACCCTGGAGGAAAGAGAGAAAAACCTCGAATTACCTTGCAGGGTGTTATACGAACTCGTAGAAGAACATAAATAGAAGGGAATTTCGTGACACAAATGCCCAACCGGCAAGGATGTACAAGATTCGCACAAGACCGGAGAATAATATGATAAGAAAAAACAGGAAAAAGCAAATAGAAATTTCCGATTCTGACAAGTCGGACAACCAGGCAAAGGAAAAAAAAGCAGGAGAAATAACAATCTAAGCGAATACTTGCCAAGCAACGACAGTGACGCGAATTCTGAGTCAGACTGGCCGGAGACAGAATTACAAAGAAATGAAACACTAAAATTAGGCAAAGCAACAAAAAAAATGGACCACGTAAAATCTCAGCACAAACTGCAAATACAAGAGGGGATGAGGGAATTCCGTCAGCTGCAGCGCGCGATAGTGACGGAGAAATTCCATCACAAGGGACAATAAATAAAAAACTTGCATACGCACGAAATGAAAAAAATATGCAAAAAGAAGTAAAGCTGACAAGTACGCCTCGCGTCAAAAAAGACGAAGCACAAAATTTACAACGTAAGCCTCGTAAACGCCAGCTAGGTACACTACATAGAAAACCCACATAATTTTCCAATACACCTGAACCAGAAGATAGGTCAAAGAAAATAATAATAGCACACTGCGACACACTTTTAGCCACGAAGGACTAGGCGGAAAAAAAGGAGAGAGACATGAACATTGGGGCTGAGAATTAGCACAGGAAAGCCTAACAGAAGAAGCAGCCAAGAGTGAAAGAGAGCAGAGAGCCAGAGATACCGTAGAGAATACGATGGCAACTGCTGGAGAGATGGAGAAAGTGAGTAAGGAAAAGAAAATCTGAGAGAGTAAGCAAGAAACATCCGAGCAAAATAATATGCAAGTGGGCCAACATAAACGACCAACTATTTGAGGTAGTGAGACAGGTGGTCGAAAAATAAAGAATGACGAGCAGATTAGTGACTCGCCACAGGTAAAAGAGCAACCAGAAAAGAGCAGCAGGCTAAACAGAAAAATTAAGGCGATACTTGACGATTTGATAGGCAACTTTCAAGCAAAAGTTACTATCGATATTAAGTGCCAAGATTTTGATGGAAAACTAGAAGTCAGAATCTATGCATGGGAATCCGACGCTTATACGGTTTGACAAAGGGGCGAACCGACGGGAAGCACAGACGAGGACTATATAGAAATGAATAAGGAAGAGGACGCAAGAACTCGAAGAAGCAGGACAGGTTGTGCGGAACCGCGTAAACTACTCGAGACAGTTAATGCACCCCTCGATAAAAGCTGCTTTTTTCACGCTCTTATACTCCTATATGGACTTAAAATATCAACGGACGGATTTAAAAAGACCCTTCTAAAATCGAAATGGTTACAGAAATGTAAAGACCCTAAAAGCGCTAAAATAATCTTTATCGACAAGGATAAGATTGGTGACAGGGAATGCGCTTTTATATTTTCCCAAAGATTCGAGGAAAACATATGTATACACTTCTAAGTGACACCGGAACTTACGATTTACCAACATTTCGTAGGTAAAGAGGGTAAACAATTTGAACATATACATCTCAAGAAAAAATGCTATTAACCACTACTCGAGAAAGACATAAATGGAATCTCACCACCAATCCACGAGTCAGACGGTAATGAAAATTAGCATGATCACAGAACGAAGGATGATACGAATTGTAGCAGCAGTTCCGAATACAATGCAGATGATAATAACAAATTAAACAGTGAAATGAAAAACGATTCAAAGGGGAAATTAAAAACCATAGAGAAATAGAATGGAATACGAACAATGCAGAGGAGATGGCAGAAAAAATACAGGAACAGCGATCACTCCCCCCACCTAAGCCACCACCACGGCTGGACTCTAAATGGGCCTCCGACCCGTCGCGTCGCCATCAGACAGCGATGAGGAAAAAATACCCGAGGAACGCAGTGACCTGCACTGGAACCCCCACTGCCATGAGAGATTCTATCATTACACAATTTGCAAAGCTTGTCCTATTTATTGCCATAGAGCGACAGAGAGTGCAGCAATGACCTAAATAAAGCCCTTGTAGAATCGGACAGCGAAGAGAAGTACCATAGTAGTAAGGAAACGACAAATGTAAGCGCTCTGGCAAAATACAGAGTATGCAGAACGAGACTTCCTCAATAACTACTACCATGGGTGCTGAAGGAAAATAAGGGCCCATCACCACTCCAAGAAGTAAAAAAAGTTGAGGACCATACGTTCAGATATTTGGATTATTATATTTTTGGCACAATAACGGATTGAGTCCCTAATACCAAGACCATTGATGCGCTTAACGAACGGGGCTACATAAGCCAGATATCCTTAAACAACGAAACGAAAGCAGTCGGAAACGATATGTTATCGAAACTCCGAAAGGTACACGTAATACGTATGTACGTAAAAAAACAGTTCGACGACACCGCACTGAGATCCGACATTCAAAGTTGTTTGGTGTCTCTATAAGCGCGAATTGTAATGCACAAAATAAAAATCATAGGAAAAGTAAGAGACCTAGCGATTTCAAACTTAAGTCAGTGGAAATATCTGGTGGAACGAAAGAAAGAAATGTTTAAAGACCTTGGAGTAGCAGCCACATTATACATAAATATACTTGTAGTACCGTCGACTGACCAACGATATAAAGTCAAAAAAGAGTACCACGAGTCTGCAGTCAGTAAACACAGAGGAATGAACAAGATATACAATAGGATCGCACAATATTTTTATCGAAGAAATGTGCGACCAGACGTAAGGCAATTTGTGCTTGGCTGTAAGTCCTGTCAAACTAAGAAACTCGTTCATATAAAGACGAAACAAGCCATGCTTATCACAGACACTCCGAGTAGGCCCGTTGAAAAAATACTTATCGATTTCTATGGACCTGTAAAGAATCCTTTGGACCACAGAAACGGCCATATACTGATTATCTAAGACTGGCTAACAAAATATATCGTCCTTGCACCTGTATGGAGAAACAATCAGAACACACTCACGGACAAATTTATAGTATGTTTCGGTACATCAGGGAAACTATTATCAGACAGAGGAACACACTTTATGAATAAATCAATGGCAGAGTTTGCTAGATAGTTTAAGATTGACAAAATGGAAAGCACATCACATCATCGTCAAAGTAACGGCACTATTGAGAGGATGCACCACGTACTCTGCAAATATCTAAAAGCGTGAATCGACAAAAATGACAGATAGGATGATCTTTCACCTCTATCTGCCCTTGCATATAATACATTAGAGCATGAGAGCAAGGGATACATGTCACACAAACTACTTTTCAGACAGAGAGCCCGCATACCATCAAGCTTTAAACGTCAACAAGAGGACTTAACGTATGACAAATATGTTGAACAAATCGCCAAGTCTCTGACGGAAATGCGTACCGAAGCAGCCATGAAACTAGTGCAGGCTAAACTCTGTTACAAGTACTATTAAGATGGAAAATTAAATACTATGTTTTTCATGGATGAAGAGTCCGTGTTTGTCCGTAAAAAACCATCAAAAGGTAAATACGACGCAGAATACTAAGGAACGTACGAAATAACAAAGATTGCTTATGCCAGGAAAAATGTTAAAGTAAAGCAAGAGGAAGAAATAAGAGAAGTGCACGTCGACAAAATAAAAAAGGCATACAAACTAAAGGCTCCACCTCCAGATGTAAGCGCGTAAATAATAGAGACGTAAGAGTCGTGAGACGAGATCACAAAGAAAAAAAAGACAATACGGTATAGACACAAGATACTTTTTTTTCAACAGAAACAAACAAAAATAATAGACGGTTGTTTCTTACAGGGCCAGATAGAAATACCAGAGACAAAGAAATGGAGCGTGCGGCCACTGAACGATAACCCAGGACTGATAGCAAAAAAATTGCATCAATCGCGACAATGAGTACAACCTTAAAGGTGATTAAAAAAATAGATATAACCTGATTAACGACAGTAGGACAAGAAATACGTAACCTAATTAATGGACTACGAAAACGTGACATGAATTTGAGCGGAGAAATAAAATTGAAAGAATAAATTGAAAAAATTAATTTTGGTCATTGACGAATTACAAAATTCGGCGAAAGGACACTCGCAGCGAAAAAAGCAGCGCAAAGGGCAAATCAACTAATAATCATCAAGAAAACAATCAGACAGCTTAGAGCAATAATTTTTATTACAGAAAGGATTAGGAAATATTTGTTTAGAACCTTAAAATAAGACGAAAAATAATACTTTGACCACGCAATTAGTGCAAACACCGACATAATCCATAGCCTAGCCAACTTTCTGGTCTATCAAACAGAGATGATAGTGACAGAGACAAGCGAATTATAAAATAAAGTCAGTTACTTAACAGCGTTAGTAGATCATGCAATAAGGAGCTGGGGGGCCACGAACACCATCCAAATAACGGAGACAGCACTTTATCTAATCAGAGAAAGCATAGGACAATATCCAACAGACTTCAAAACCTTAGTAAACGCAATACTCTTTGCATCAAAGAAAGCACTGCACCCTGAAATTGTCCCCCCAACAATGTTTGATGACACAGAAAAAAATGCAAAAATAGCGAGACTGGATCTACAGTTCCCAAGCATAAAGAAAACAGTAAGCATTTTGGAGATTACTAATACCGCCGACATTCCAATTGTGGTGATAAATAAACAACTTATTCATCATATATTGATCCCACCGCTAGACAGAAAGAGATTCCAATTGTACAAGACGATCTCAGTACTAATAGAACAGATATAATTTATTATATCAGATATATACGCGTATATGTGGCCAGAACATGAATACACGGCCATAAATAAAGAAGATAATACGTACATGCCGAGTACGGCAGCGGACATCAACAAATGCGAGAAATTGCACAGTCTGCTCATCTGCACGCATACAGAACCAATAAGGGAAATCAAAGGGCATCACACATGCGAGACACGACTTATCATGGGTCTGGATATTATAAATCTAAAAAAGTGTACGATCAAAATGGCCAAATTATTCAAGACAAACTGAATAAGGTTGCAGGCACACAACCAATGGGTATTCTCGACAAGACAGGAGGAACTACTCTTCATTATATGCTAAGGAACTGGGCACAAGATAATTAAATCAAAAGACACAGGTATACTCACGCTAAGTGAAGGCTGCAGAGCATATAGCACGGATGTACATCTAGCAGTTTTGAAAGAAATAGTAGAAGAATCGGATAGAATCAGTTTTAAAAGAAACCCAATGGACAATAACGAAATATTGTCAACACTTAAGTTGACCAATAACGGAGACATACGAAAAATAATGGAGTACGACGGACTAAAAATTATCAAAAAAAAAAAGAGCCACACGAGATCGAATACACTAAAGAAGAGATGGCGATCACAGAAATAATCAAACGAGCACGCAAACTAAGTAAGACTTAATCGATTCAAAAGGACATAGAAAATCCCCGGGAGGACCTTATGATGGCAGGAGTCATAACCATAGTCATAATGGGATATTACGCACACAAGTATCTCGTGCAATGGGGGGCCCTGCTGTTAATACTTTACAGGTTACTCACGCATAGCCGCGAAAGACGGGACGACCAGACAGCCGACGAAGAAATAGTACCAAAACAAAGCAACAGCACAGTTCACGAAGCCCAGCCTAATTGGCAGATAACAAATCAAACAAGACAAATTACTACACAAGCCACGATAGAGACCGCCGCCGCCGCACAACTGTCGCAAATAATGGCACCCCTGAACAGAAGCAGCCAAACCACACCGAGCGTCAACCAACGGGGATCGAGCCTCAGAGAAATCTTAAAATATAATCCTCTTCCTTACAAGTATGCGCATGTATATACATATGTAGGGAAACGAAAATAATAAAAATCATAGTATTAAATACATAAAGAAATAAATGAAAGGAAAAAGATACAAACAAGATAGAACAAATAATCACATAGATCAAGAATAATAATAATAATTATTATAATAATAATAATACTAAGGGAAAGAGAAAAACAAACAAAAAACGATTTTTTTACGTAGACATATTTATTAGGTGCAGGACATTATCAGTGCAAGTAAGTCCATCCTCGCCTTGAACAATCCCGACCATAGATCGACCTACGCTGGATGTGGATCGGGAAGCTAAGGTCGACCGGTGACACCAACTGGCGATGGAGCATCTTAAATGGGCGCACGCCAAGACAACTCACCACCGTCAGAGCGGGCAGTTATAGGCGAACTTTCATCAACAGCAACTGCAGGGCGAGGAGGAGCGGCCTACGGGGCGTCGACGATCACAAATCGCCCGCGGGACCGACTTCAAACCTGAAAAAAAAAAACAATGGAAAAAAGGGGGAAAAAATTCAGGATACTCATGAATCAAGGATACTTACGCGAATACTTAGGTTTTGCTCCAGTGAATAGCCCGCGGGAACCATCACGGGCACATCGACCACCACGACCACTATTGGGCTGTGGCAACCGCACCCAATGTAAATGAAAAGGTCGCCCTCACCTCCAGCGTTGGGCAGTACAACAGATCTAGCAGGCCGCACCAACGCAGCAGAATGTAAAAAGGCAATATATTGAGACGTGGCCGCTAGAACAGTGGCTATTGACGCCCCAACATCCATCACGGAACGCAAAACACCGCACAGATGAAAGTTGTGTCTCAACAAGCCAGCGAGATACGGTCGCTGGCATGGGCAACCCAAAATGCCGATAGGGGTGAACGATGAGTCAGAGTCCCAGCTAAATATATATATATACATGTATGATATTAGTATATAAACAAATATACATTTAAAGGGATGGGAGAGAACTTACATTGCCGTGGTCTGAACACTTGTGGTCTGATAAGTACTCCCAGGAAAAGCAAGAAATGAAGAGAGGGCACCCTGCTCAAATCCCCCGTAACCCTGTCCACGCCAGATCCCAAGAAAAAGGAAAAACGGGCGTGCATTGACGCGAAATATATGACACAATACAAAGCACATGGGCAGGAAGTCCCAGACGTGCTCCTACACTCCTTCTATCAGCGTTAGAACATACTTAAGCATGACAATACGAGTAAAACATACGACAGTGACCTCAAACGAATTGCGAAATTTCCGACACAAAAAGGTACTTAGAACCACTTCCCTTTATTTTCAATTTTTCGCAGCCCTTAAACGAGCCACGAAGAATACACATCGAACCTCTTTGTTCATGACATTTATCAGGAAAAAAACGTAGTGTGAGCCTAGAGTTTTACAATAAATATAATTCTCATTCAGATGCATTGGAAAATAAAGGGAGAATAAGACAGTTGATTACAACTTTTTTCTAATAATAGCACAATGGCTGAACACCCAACATGCGGAAGAAATTAGTTATCAAACGGTCAATGAGTTTCTATTTAGCAACCATTACCATTAAATTGTTTGCTGGTTTACATTATCATCTCTTGCATAAAATAATAGCAAGGAGGCGGAACACTAAATGAGAAAAAAAGAATGTCAAACGACACAAACAAAGTCTAGTGATTAGTAGAGGACATCAAAAAATAAAACTCGGTTATAGGAGCATGACTGTTTATTAATGACACATTGTATCAATATTTCACCGTCATTATGGCGGCCTCTTCAGAACACAAATTAACTGTACAAAAATTAAATTGGGAAGTTATAAAAAGTTTTTTTCAAATTTACATATAATAAGTTAAGTTATTTTACCATGTCGGTGCCAGGACAAAACGTCACACGGACTGTCATGGCGTGAAAATTTACAGACACATCATAAAAATAACTATGTACATTGTATCAAACAACACCAAATAAACATTTACAAGAAGAGGCGGAAACCGTCTCATTGATTGTAGTTACAGGATAGATACATAAATTAAGTAACGAGAAGAGAGCGGCATATAAGTTAGAGCACGAAATTCGCCACAAAAAGCGGGTACACAGAGATTAAAGCCAGTACATTGGAGCGGCCCGCCGACAGGGGTGTAGATACACCATGGGAACGAAATATCGGTAACAAACATAGTGTAATGAGTATAATATGTGTAATAGTAGCGTAAAAGAGGTTATATTATAATTTGATTTTGTTTTTGATTTGAATTAGGAAATTTTTGTATATGTTGTTGAGTTCTTGTGTGTCAAGTTGTCCATTGATATTATTACTAAATATAGTAATAAAAATCATTTCGGATAATTCTCTTTTGTATTTGTTTTGTTCCCGATCAAGAATCGCCACTCTGTCAAAGTCGAAGTCTTGCCCACATTGCAAGGAGTGT
>JAPYYV010002946.1:0-23011 GCA_030522625.1 Copidosoma aretas
GTTCGATTATTCAATACTTAATATATAGAACGCGGCTTCTATACTCGATTTTTCGAACAGAATTATTTTTTAAGCGTGTGTGTGTGTGCAATTACATTGGCCACAATAATTAAAATGGCCAAAGCTCTGAAAAGTAGCAATATCGGAAACTTATTTTGAGCCAAAATTAAATCTAATTAAGTCGTTTAAATAATACTTCTATTTTTTTCGATTTGTGCATTTGTTCCAAAGGTACAGTCCATCGAAGATTGAAAAATTACACGATTACGAGTTACGTGAAGTTTAAATAGTGTTTTTAAGTAAGTTCTTTAATTTGTTACGTAAAAATGAAGCATCTTACGGAAAAGTGTATGGTAACATTGTATGCTTATATTAAGCCAATGAATTTGGTAATTATAATTAAATAACGAAAATTTAAAGTTGTTTACTGTTGTAAATAATTTGTTACTAATAAAAAAAGGTATCTTTACATGTAAGTCACGCGGATTTTTCCAAATATTGGCAGAGCATAGAAAAAAGAAGAACTTTTATTTTACTTTCTAAGGGAATGACTACTTACAGAAGTTTTAGACTTCCTTTAGAATTGTGTACTATAAAGAGCTTGTTCGTCCAGTTTAAATTAGATCAACAACAATTATGTAAAGTAGAAATAATTATTTAGGACGAAGCTTAAAACTTATGTTCTTCTAATTAACTGTCTAATTATCGTCATGGCTTATATACAATGATATCTGAAGCATGGTGTGCTACTATATGAACTTCATCTATAGTTGACTGTTCGGTTCGTTGTTGTCAATTCTTAAAAAAAAAGTACAACTAACGTTTTCTTTTCTATATATATGTTTGGTATGCTATCATACTATCGTTATTCCCTAATATTTTTTGATTGTTTATGAAGCAAGCGATAGTGTATATAAACACGAATAATACGAAAGATAAATTAAATTTTTTTCTTTGTCAATTTTATTTAACATTGCCTTCATATACATGGTAATGTTTGACATTTTATGAGGGTTTATTAAACAATACTTTCTAAGGGTATGAACACTGACAAAACCTTTAGACTTCCTTTAGATTTAAGTACTATAGAGAGTTCGTTCCTCTAGTTTTAATCAGATAGGCTAAAATTACGTGAAGTAAAAATAATTATTTGGGACGAAGCTTCCATGATTCCATAAAAGGCATTATAAATAGTTGATAGAACTTTAAGAGATTTTTCTGATAATTAAAAACCTTTTGGGAATATATTAATAATTTTGTGTGGTGATTTTCGTCAAATTCTTCCAGTAGTCAAAAACGAGAAAAGAATTGATATCATTCAAGAAACTATAAAATATTCTAATCTTTCGTAATTATTTTATATTTTTTACTCAAAAACTCACATACGTTTACAAGTCAAAAAATTCTCGTCATAATCATTATACTCGTACATAGGAGGAGGAGAAATCGGAAGTTTTAAAATTTTTCGAAAGTGGAAAACAAATGATGTATATTCTAAAGTTTTTAATAACATTTATAAGTCTAAATTGAGTATTACTATTTACATCCCATAATGAATACACACATTTTCTGAACAAAAAAATTTTAAGTAATATGCCAGAAAAGCAATCATAGTATTACAGTATTGATTATGCAACTTACAAATAAGTAGATTAAACATATGACAGTATTAACATGAACTTTCCAACAGAAAGATGTAAAAGTTTTCGGAAATTTTATGTAATAGTAGTTTTAATTTAAATTAAAGTAACAAGGGTAAATATTATATACAAACAAATGTAATAGAGGCTACGATAAACTTTTTTTTAACAAAGTTGAATGAATATCACATCTGGGTTCACTGCAACAGAAGTTTATTGCTCTTATTAATTTAACTTGTAAAATGTTTTTGTTTAAATCGACTAATATTTATTATTTTATGATAGGAATTAAAATAAAACATTCTTAGTTTTTGTATGAGTAAAAATATGTTAAACATTAATTTTATTCAGAAATATCATTATAAAAATCAGACCTTATCCATGTGAAACATGCAATCATTATCAACACATGAATTAATTAAAAAAAAAAATTTTCGTTGTCATTTATGTAAAAGTATTATAATAAAACAAAAGAATTATTCACGTCATATTGAAGAATGTAAAAGGATCGAAACAATCCTTAAATGTACTTAATGTGATAGTTCTTTAAAAAAAAATTATCACTTACAAAGTCATATAAAATGCTATGAGAAAAACGTTGAAAAAAAAATTGTTTAAATGCGGTTAAGGTTATTTAAGAGCAGAATACTTGAAAAGACATCAGAAATTATGCAATGAAAATGAAAAACGGTAACTTATTTCAACATAATAATTACGCGTGTTATTTTTATGGCATTATATACACGAATTGTAATAAGTTATTTTTACAGAAGCTGAATTCTTATTCAAATAAATATGAAAAAGATCAAATTGAATGTATCATAAAAGTCCATGTTTTGTAAGCCAATATTAGCTCTCTGCCCTCTTCAAATTATGATGGTTTTTTCTTTATTATTATTATTGTCAAAGTCAATCCTATATAAGTTAAATAAATAGATGGTTAGAAGTGGATGCGTTGGGTAGAGGATGAATAAAACTAATTTTTATGCTACTCCTTGCCCTAAAACCATACAACTTTGCAATAGACGAGATACTTATTCAAATTATATCAGAATTTATAGAAACTCTTTTTTATAAGTTATTCGAATTGGACTTAATCTTTATTCTTTACTTAAAACTCTCAAACCTACAATTTAAAGAAAAAATGACTAAAAAGTTCATATCGAAGGAAGCAATTTTCCAGTAACTAAGAAACGAAAAAAAATTGGTAAGATAGGAGAGGAAGGTAGCTGGGAAGAATTTGGGGTGGCAGGGCCGAGCAGGGGGGGGGGGGCTCGTACTTGCCATAGAACCATACAAATATATGATATAGGAAGGTAGATACATATTTATACATATATGTATATACATAAATATATATATACTAGTGAGGCTCTGCCTCCCTGCGCACTCCGCACGCAAACCCCCGTATTTCAATATTATTATTCTTATGTCTAAATAATAAAAAGGAAAATGTATGTTTTTGTACTAATATTAGTCATTTAAACGAATTTTTAACTTTTTAATTTTTGGTTGAAATAGAAAAAAAATCTGAAGCATTCTAGTTAGAATAATTTTTCTCATTTCTACACTCAGCCAATATAAGATAAAAATCCGCGTTACCCATATTTAAAGATTCCTTTTTCTTATTAGTAGCTAATTATTAACAACAATATTAAAACTTTACATATTTGTTATTTAATGATTGATACCGTATTTTTTGGATTATTCTGAGCATAAAATGTTATTATACACTTTTTCGTAAGATGCTTTATTTGTACGAAACAAATTGAAAAACTTATAAAAAATCACTATTTAAACTTTATGTTACTCGTAATAGTGTCATTTCTGAATCTATTATGGACTGTAATATAAGAAAAAACGCACAAATAAAAAAAAATAAAAGTATGTATTAAAGGATTTGATATAAGCTTTCATGTAAGCTTGAAAAACGCTTTCTTTCATGCTACCCTTCGAAGCTGTAGCCATTTCAATTATTGCTTAAAATGATAAGACCTGTAAGCATTTTAAAGATTACAAAAGTTACACAATTTTTGTTCAACTCAATTTCTCGATGAGACTGCTAATATTATGTTTCCAAGAGCGCAAGGAGTTGTCTTAGCCAAAAAAAAAAGATACTTTTTATATTAATTAGGATTTTTCCTGTCGAATTAAACGATTTTTAGAATTTTTGTTACTCGCTATATAACGATTATAAAAGTAATATAAATACAAAACGTTTGGTAGCATGCGCAGTAATAAATAAATGTCGTTTTTTTAAATACTTAAAAAACATTTATCACTTAGGAGAATTGAATGTATTCGATAGCTTTTTTATATACCGAAAATATCGTTCATAAGTAAATTCATACAAAAATAGGTAACAATCAAAAATATGCTTTAACTTTTTTTGTGTAGCAGGCACGCTTACAGGTGTAGAATTTTTAAATCTAATAACTAAAATACCGAATCCCTGTGTTTTTTATAAAATTCTAGAGATAGCATTTATTGTTGTTTAAGCATAAAGAAATGGAACAGCGCCTAGCAACACTTGAAAAGTCACTAAATCGGTACACTTTTGGGCCTTATACTAGTAAGCCTTAAACAATTTTTGCTTAAGAGCCGTGTCAAATATTTGTTATATAATACTTTAAGTTTCTATATTTATAAAGGCTCATTTCATTCAGGAACATTGTATAAATTTATCATTAACACTTATTTTTAAGGTTTGGTGGCATTACTTATATGCGTATCAACATAGATAAACAAAATGATCTCATAAAAATTTGCCTAAAATTCGAACAAATATAGTAAATACATGAAATAAGTCCACTGATTAATCAAATAATGTTTACTTATTTGATACGGATAATGATTCTATTTGGTAATTATGGTTAATATTGATATTTATGCAATCATTAATTTAAAAGATATGGTCATGAGCCTTTTTTAAATATTTTTTAACATTTCAGAATTAACTATGGATACAAGTTCATTATAAGATGTCATTGTGAGATTCTTACTTGATATTTATATTTTTTTATTTTTTATTTTATTTTTTTTTTTTATTTCTAATATTAATTTCTATATACTTCTTTATTTCCTCTTCTTGTTTCATGACTATTGAAAATGCATGTAGATACCCTTAAATCAATACCAACTTTATGTTTGATAAAATATAATACGTAATTGAATAAACATTCTTTATCATATAAGAATTTTTTTTTTACTGTCAAAATATTAAAATTTACAACGCATAACATATCTTTAAAATTAAGATCTTTATTTTTTAGTTTCTTATTTACCTACATAAATAAATTATACACTCACATTAATCATCTTCCTCCTGCATATCTCTCTATAATCTTAAAATCTTATATTTTTGACTGATATTATTATTATTATTATTATTTAATTTGCTGTTTTCTTTCCCCTTTACATATCAATATGTGCTTCATAATTTTTTTTTCCATTGCAGAGATGACAGTCTATCACTTAAAAACTTTTAAACTTACGTATATGTTTTTCTTTTTGCTATTTTATTTCTCTTTTTCTGATTCTTTAATTTTTTTTATATTTGAGGGATGATAAAGTTTTCAATTACCATATACTTTTTCTGTATTTCCTGGTTGACAAAAGTCTTTCATTCCTGGGTAAAATAATTTCCTTCTTTGCTCTTTTTATAAGTCCCATCGTTTTTACATCCTCTACTATTTAATATGCTACTATCTCTTTGTTGCCTATTTTTTTATGATTTATTGATTAAGTTTCCGTTAATTCTTCTATTTAGCATAAATGAGGTCTCTTGTTCTTATATATTTTTATTATTAGCAAAATTTAAATTTTTTTCTTCTTTCTTATGCCTTTTTCTAGGCTTACCCTATCCATCTCTATTTCTCATATATATCCTAATTTTTTGCATTCAATCTTAACATGTTATTTATAAATCCAAATCTATTTTTTTTCCTTTTTCTTTATTTTTTTATTTCCAAATCCATGCCTAACCTGCCCACCCACAATATTCATATATATTTTTGTGTCTTTGCAATTAAACCCAGCATCATATTTAGAATACCTTCCATTTTTTCTATATATTTTTTTTCTTTTTAATACGCAAGTCTCCGCTGCGTATGTGTACTATAATTTTTCAATCCAATCCATGAAAAATAATCTTTGATTCAAACTTTCTACTTCATCTCTTTTGCTTTAGCCTAAAACTGCTTTGACTGTTCTTTGCTCTATACCTGTCCTTTTTTTCCGTGCCACGAAAATTTTTTGTTGTCAACCACACTCCTTCGTTGATGTACTAGTTCACAACTTACGATGCATCCAATTAAAATTAATACAGATCTGTTTCCATCGCTCCTTCATTCCTAAACATTGATTTTTTTTTTTTTTCTACTTCCATTACATTTGTGGTACTTTATCAATTTATGTCTATCTGCATATGTTTTCTGTCTTTAATTTGCTAGGCGCCTTAAACAACAACATTAGACTTTAAGAGACCGTAGATTTTAAGCTTACCTACTGTTACAACTTTTGTATTATTTTGGATCCACTTATCGTCTATTTTTTACATACATAAATATTAATGTACCAGGTTTTATTGGCTATTTTGTCTTTTCTCTTTTATAGTTTTAAATGAATTTGTTAGCTTTTGCCCGAATTTCACTGTTTTTTTGTATATTTTTGGATTATTTTTAACATTTTAGTCATTTTTATGCTTATATCTTCTAAATTTACTTTAACCTAGAAGATTTATCTATTATTATCATCAAATTCTGTTTTAAAGTTTACAAACAAAGCATATAATTTATTGACGACTTCCTCTAGTTTACTATTAATTGAATTATTTAGTACACAAAAATGGTATCTTGTTCTTTTTTTTGTTCTAATGGCAGCCTAATTGTCTTTCATTATTTTTTTACTAGTTTACTAATTTTTCTACTTTTTTAGCTATTATAATTTATTAAATCTTGTATACTATATCTAAAAAGCTACTACTCTGTAGTTTAAACGTCCTTTTTTTTCTTCCCTACCTTGTGAATTTGATAGATTCTTGCTATTGCTAATGCTTCTAAAGTATGTGTGTTAGTCTATAAGCTATGAAGTATGTTTGTCAAATCAATCGTCCAAATTATTTGCAGATTTTTGATACAGTTTTCCATAATTCCGTCTTTTCTGTGTCTTTTCTGTTTTTTATTTGTCCCAAGACATTTTTTTAGTCAATGGTGGATATATTCTTGTACAAACCATTCTAGACTTTGCTGTGGATTTCTATACTCCTTTTCTTGTATTTCGTATAGTATGTATCATTGTCGTCTCTTTAAAAATTTGAACAATTATTCTTTCATGCCTCTTTTCTTAATACAATCCCTCTTTTTTTTTTGTTTGAATTTTTTAATAGCTTTTCAAAACTCATTTAATTTTTTCGTTTTTCTACTTTTATTTTCTTTTTTCAGGCTTGTTTAATTTTTTCATCTATTATAATTCCATTTATCCTTCTTACGTTAGTCTTTAATTCTATTTTTAATTTCTTTTTTTTCTTATTATTTGATTTCACCTATAATCCATATTCTCTGCTCAATTTTTGTATTATCCTGTTTATCATATCTATTAGCAATAATTCACCTTTATTTATCGATCATTTTTAATTACTTTGATACCTGTGTAATAACATTACGTAACCTGTCCTATTTTTTTGTGATATTTATTCGTTATGTATATTTGCCTACCGGAACGCTCTGTTCGGCAACCTCCTGCTTTTTTATATTTATGAAATGAATCATATTAATAATTACCATATGTTTATATAAAATTTCCTATAAGATCAGCAATTTTCCTCTTATTTATTATAAAGCTTAAAAAAACTTTTTTCTTTGATTTGAATGATGATGATTAAAATATATTTCAATCTTCTTTTACTTATAAATATTTTAATTTTTTTTTCGATAATAGTATTGTAAAAATATTTCTCTTAAAATAATTATTAATTTGAAAATTATTAAATCATTAAAAAAAACTGTTGCTTGGGCTTGGACTTCAGACACATACACGGACGTGATTTTTTTGCGATTTCAGATGACACGTAATCAAATTTAACTCAGCATATACTACCAAGTCCATTAATATAGAAAAAATATGGTACTAATCTTTTGAGTTAGCCCGCTTGTTTTTTTTTTAAATCAACAATTATTTTTATGTCCTTATAGAAAAACTGTAGAAGCTATATCAAACTTAAAGATTATCGCACTGTCGAGAAAATTTCATAAAATCTATATTTGATGAGTATTAGATCATCTATATACTTATAATAGTATAATAATCTCATTGAATAAATGCATTTATGATCATTACTTTTTTTGCGCACTATATTAACATTTTATACAATTGCCACTATTTCATTTGAAAAGCCTTTACTACATTTAGTGGCTATATGATTTGTTTCAGCTAAAGCGACTCCTTACCGTTTAGAATATTTTAACTGCGTAAATTCTAGTATTTTGTTATTATGAACGAAATTTTCTTTCTAAATGTATTGCTAAAATTTGTAATTGAAATTTGAAAAATTTATTACAGACTGGAAATCTGTTATTTTATAGTAATATTTTGTTTTTATACAGATATTTAAAAAAAAATTTTTTGTAATTCTTATCGTTAACATTATTTTAATTTATAAAATAATCTAATAAATGTATTAACTGTAATTCATTAAGTATTTGCCACATTTTTTTTTTATGTTTTATTATTAAGAAGACAACCATTTTTAGATTATTACAGAATTATTTATATTATTTTAAATGGTATGATTACCTTTTGTTAAAAACGAAATTTTTTCTGATTATTATTAAAATTTTAATATAATCATCATAAATAAAATGCATTAGAAGTCCTTTTTACTCTTTCTACTGAAAGTAAATACCTTTATTTACCTATAAATTAAAGAAGCGATTTTCCTGCGCTGAAAAAAATACACGTTATGGGTTAAGATTTTATATATCATGTTTTCATTTGGAGAATTATTTTTGCAGCTTTTTTTACAACCTCCTATTATGTTTAATATCTTTTTAATATACAATTTAAAGAAACACTTTCTCGCATAAGTATTGCTTTCCGTCTTACTCTAATAAAACGCTTGATTTTTATTCTTTTAGTAAAGATGATTATCTTAGAGAAACCGGAGTATTTTCAAACAATCCGATCATCGATCAGTCATAACCAGATGTGTAACAAAAATGTTTTTTAAGTTGTACTTGTAATTCCATATGTTTTTCCACATTTAATTAAATATGGCAGTACCAATCTAAAACCCATTATGTATTGCCATATATATTTTACCATACGCAATTACATATGGTTTTACATAAATCGCATACAGAATAACATTCTACAGTTGAAGCCGGGTTTTTTTAAAACTTAGTAAGATTGGACTACAATTTTATATTTTAATTAAATTTATAAAACCTCAAATGTATAAAAAGTTTTACTGAATACTTTATAACTAAGAATTAAATAGTAAAGTCAAAATTTACGATACAACAGAAAAAGATGTTGTTGGGCTAGAAACTAATAGTGGAGTTAAAATTTACGATAAAGCAGAAAAACATTTTTTTAAATTTCTGGAGGGAGCTAGCGCGGAGTCTGGTGGGGAGCGGCGGGGGGGAGTTGACCTAATTTTTGGGGAGTCAATTTTCACTGTAAAAAGAAACAAGATTTACCTTATTTAGGGAGGGAGCTGGGAGGGGGGGGGGCAGCTGGGGAAGAGAGGCAGGAAGCGCTGTGTGGAGCGGAGGGGAGCTTGTACTGACCCTGAAACTATAGAATTATATGATATAGGAAGATACATATATAAATATATATTCATATGATGGGCAGCGATGGTTCGGTGGTTAGCGCGCTAGCCACAGAATTAACAATGTTTTAAGGGGTAAAGAGTTTGATTTCCGGTGTATCTACTTAGTTTTTCTAAGCTGTTTTTGACGGGTATTCTGCTCTTGACACCTACTTACTTAGATCTTCCACTCCCGAGGTGGTCTGCATAAGATCACACTATAGCACCAACGAATTAAATATCGTACGAATAAACAAAGTGTTAATAATAACATATGTTTAGAATCAAGTGTACCCATTATCTTATGTAATATGTAACTAATAATGTAAAAATGTTCCTTATTACTGAAACAGTGTTATATGTACTTGTTTACAATAAAGCCAAATATAAATACACTACGGAAGTAGGTATTTATTTATAAAATGAAAAAAAATATACACATATAAATATACCTCTCTATAATATATAGTTGTAAGGATTTAAATGGTAGCTAAGCCCGCTCACCCACCCCTATGCGCCTATTGCCACCACTTTTCCCCCCCTGGCATAATTTCCTTATGTAGTTTGATTCTACCTTATAAAATTTATATCATTTTTCCGCCTTTTTTCGCTCTTATCCGCCCTTACCCACCCCTATCTGCCCCTATGAGCTTCTTTACCACCCCTTTTACGCCTATTTTTCCCTATTGCCACCCCTTTGCCATCCCTCAATAAAAATAGTAGACTTCCTCGCCACCTTATAGTAAAATGATATCCAGATAAGTATAGTACTGCTAGATTACAATAATACTTTTTTAATTCATTTTACTTTTGAGGTGCCACCATGGCGCATTGGCTTTTTAAAAAAGTTACAATAAAATGGTCGAATCCATCGCAACAGTTTCATAGTATAGTATTATGATATAAGGATTAAACAATATATATAATAATATGTATACAATATGAATCGAAATAATGGATAATTTCATAATAATGTCTCTCTAAGAACCACAAAAAAAAGTTCTTTCTTTAACTAATAATTTTTTTTTTTGTATTCAAAAAATTTCAGTTCAAATATTCTCAAGCTAAATATCATTTTATTAAAATATTATGGATCAAAAGCTTCTCTCTGAACAATATTATTCAGCTTAAATCTACTGTTTGACTTATTTTGTATGTATATTTTTTAGATTTTTACTTCTTGAAAGGAAAACGTACAATTGGCCATGAGAAAATAATTTCTCTTAAGGTACAGTCCAGCGTTATCGGAACTTTGTCCTTGTAATGTAATTATTGTCATTGCAAAAGTTAGTAAAAATCGAGATTGTTTTCTGTAGAAAATAAGAGGTAGTTGTGAAGAATTTCCAGTATTAAGAGTGATCTGCGGAATAAATACCTTATTTCCTACATTTTTACCTGAAATAATTTCCGATTTAATGTTGTACTTGAATAATTATGAAACTTTTAATCGTGTTCCATTACACAACCTATTAGATGTAATTCAATTTCTGTTTAATTTTTGCTGTATTATATAGTTCTAAGGATTTTCATGGTAGCTAAGCCCTCTTATCTGCCCCCATCGGCCTCTTTGCCGTAGTCCGTGGGCTGGCAGGTGGAGCGAGCAGAGGGGCGGAGCCCTAATAGTTTATGTATATATGTGTATCTTCCTATATTAAACAGTTTTATGGTCAAAAATTAGTCTTAGCTTCTCCACTCCCACTTGTACCCCGCTGATCCCCATCGCTTTCCTTGAACTTCCCCTTAGCACCCCCTCAAATACCGTAGTCAAGTGTTAACTTTTACGTAATTTTAAACTTTATTATACTCGGTTAGCTCTTTTACGCTTTTTTTAGCTTGCCCACCACCTTCTCTTCACCTCTCCCTTCAACAACCTATCTTCGTTTCCCTCAAATCGACGATTATGAGTTAAATTTTACGTGATATTTAACCCAATCATTTTTGAATTAGCTCTTTCTGCTCCTTCTCCATAATCTTTGACAATTTAATATTCGTAACCCAACTACTGTTGCTTCACGTGAATTCTTTATATCCCTATTATACCTCTTTTTCTGCCTGTTCGTATGTTGTCTTAAATAAAAATTTTTTTAAATTTATATTTCCAAAAGAAACTCTATTTAAAAATGTTATGTTTTTACCCCATAAAGTCACATTCTTGAGTACGAATATATAGTTCAATTATAATAAAAACTGTTAAATAAAATTGAGATTACTTTTGAAGTCCATGAAACCTTCTTCTGTGTTAATTGGTGAAATTTATATTACATGCTCTATCTAGATTACGGGTGTGAGATCTGGCAATCTTTCTGATGAACATGCATTTATAATGCGTAAGTTTCCATCTTATACATTGATAATATTATGAATAAATTTTTTTAAATAATATTAACATTATTGTTACACACTATAACTGTCAGTCTGCTGATTATACATCTACAACCTTGAAAAAACTTTGCAGCACAGCCAATTCATCAAGAACCCCAATAAATTAAAAATAATATCATCAAATTAAAATGTTATTATTAATAGAACAAGAATATATTCAATTTATCAAACGCTGTGACATTTTGTAAGTCCAATTTAATCCGTATAATCTCTTCAAACTAGATAGGACTAGACAAAAATTAAAAAGTCAAATTGCACTAGGAATAGAAGGTGGATACAGAATTATAATAGTTGGCGATAAAGATAATAGGATAGAATGAGAGCAAACACAAAAAGACACTAAGGTTTGAAGCCAAAAAGTCTGAGGGTAAAGATCTAAACAGTAAAGGCAAAGCAATGTTGAAATAGTCCTAAAAACTAAGATTAGTAATAAAAATCTGCATGCAAGGGGAGATCGGGACAGGAAGATAACCTATGCAGGACAAGGGAAGGGATTAGTCCTAATATAGTGCTTTCAAAACTTTAAAAGTGGTAGCTAGAAGTGAGTTTGATTATCTACTGATGACCTTTAAAATCGCAGGCAATATCATACGAAAAATAAAGGAAGGAACAGAAGCTGGGGATTAAACGAAAATAATAATATGGAGAAAAGGTAATAAATATGAGTAATAAACTAGACTAGAATAGATAGGAGGGAAATATTTGAATTAAATAATTAACTTACGTGAAATAAATGTCACAGAAAAATGGGACAGGTTATCTAATGTAATTACACTAGTAGTAAAGAAAGTAGCGAAGATAAGATTAAAAGAGAGGATGATTTCAAGTACTCTCAACGAGTAGTCAGAAAAGAAAAGAGAGAGTATGCAAAGTGAATTGAAGACTGAACAAAAGATTGAAAGAAATTCGTAAAGATACAAAAATTAAAAAAGCCGATGAAAAACTAAGTAATGAAGCGAAAAGCACAAAATTTAAACCAGTTCTGGAAAGCGATTAAAAATTGAAAACCAAAAAAATTGGGGATGTGAATGGATAAAGAGGATAAGTGTATTTAGAAAAATACAAGAGGTGTTTAAGTAGCGACTGTTTCACATTTGCTGTTGACGACGTATTAGGCGTGGAGCATTCTGCGGATACGCAACAAATTCTGTAAGAGTTAGATAAATATAGTACAAAAAAACAAAGAACGAAAATCCTAATTTTTAACAACGTAAAAGTGCTACGAAAAGATCTGGTTGAATTTAAAGGGCAGGTATTGCAATTTGATTCAAAGATTGTTTCTTATTGTTCCAATGATCAAATGATGTTGTTCGTACGAAGGGAAGACTTAGGAATGGAAAAAGAGATAAGAAGTAGAAAAAATACAAGGCAGAATTACAAATGTGATGTTTACCTTAAATGCAAACACACAAATATATGTATGTAAAATAGAGGCTAGAAGGGTTGGTATAACATAACACATAAAGTAATCGGCAGAAAATTACTTTTGGCCCGTTTTAAGAATAAAGAAAAACAGATGGGCATACGTGTAATTGATGGAAGCACTATGCGGCATAATAAATAAAAATCTGAAAAAATAAGGCAAAAAAGTTAAAGTAGGATATAAAAAAGTAAGGGACGCGTGATGATAGGACTAATAAAAAGGGCAACCGAGGAAAATAAGATTGAGAAAATCAAAGTTAGTTTTACACGGGGTAGAAAGACTTCTATTAATCGGGAAATATATAAAAACTGAAATGTTATTAACAACTTTATTATCTGTAAATAATATAAAGACATGAATAAAAAACTGGAGAGAGAAAAATATTGGGAAAAAGAACAACTTAGCATGGGATTTGAAAGAGCAATGATATAGGCTGAAATATTAGACTATAGAAAGGTCGGAAGAAATAGGGTTTTTAGCAATGGACTGAAATCTCTGTAATAAAAACAAGAGGGCACAGAGCACATATCGCTTTATTGAGAGGTAGTGAAAAAAAAAGAGAATAAAATTATCAGTTTAGTCAGGATCAATTTAGGACAGTAAAGCTAAGCTTGAACGTGAAATGATATGCTACGTGTTATGTATTTTAATATTTTCTCTATTTAAAAACCGCTGCCAGTTCATTGGCACAAAGCTTTTTATTGATATGTTCCACTATCGTTTTAAATGCGCTATGATTTAAATTAAAAAGCATGATTTTTTTTCGTCTATAAGAAAAATGTTAAACAAAAAAAATATACTGTGAAGAAGTCTTTTTTATATGTGCTACTTCGTTTGTAAGGTTACGACACCCTACATTGTCTAAATACTATTGACTCTTTGATATAACTAGCTATTGCAGTTTTACTACGTCGGACATGTGTCTTTTAATTTCCTACCCTCGACATAGTACACTTACTACGCTGGGCACTGTAAATTTATTTTTGCGTTATTTAGTTTATGCAACACAGTATAATGACTGTGTTTCTAGCGAAGTTTCTGCAGCACTTTACATTTAAAAACGTTTTTTTCAACTTTCTGTCCATAAAATCTTGAGATATTAGTGATAATACGAATATTAGCTGATTACACTCATGTAAGCCGTTGTTACGTCGAAGACGACGTAATTATATATAATTTTATTTTTAGGCCTAAGCTTTCGCTCAATAGCCTGGGTACGTATATAAAAAAAGATAAAGGGTTTAATAAATCACTGCGACTCGGAGTCGCATAGTTAACTCGTTCAGCTAATTGCACATGACTTAGTTATAATTATGAAGCAAGGGGAATTGAATAATATGTTTTTCTTTTACTTAATGAATTGGACTTACTTTTATTATGTCCTTTAGATACAAAAAAGGGGCAGTGAGGGCACGAGGTGAGATTTTACGGTGCTTGTCCCGGGTGTCCGGATATATATAATGTCTGTTACGAGAGCACATACGACCAGGTTCTCCGGGTCGTAGTTTAGTCCGACTATGGCGGAGGTACCTTTGCCTCGCGAGTCAGACCATGAAGACTGCTTAGCCACGAAAAAAGTCAGGGGCTTATATAGCTGAACATTTCGTTCCCTTATCGTCACTGCCGTGCCAAGGGACAATAAGGAAATCCTAATTTCCTAGAATCATGCCGCATCATCTCATGGCAGGAAAAGGGAGGGATTTTTATTCATATCCTTCGTCTTCCTTTACATGGTAATTGATTTTGTTTACAAAATAATCTGTATGTTTTGTCTCTGGGACTATATCGCAGCAGCAATACTGATCCCAGCTTTCGTCCATTGGTGGTATCGCTTCCGCTTATTAGCAGATAACCCGAAGGAAGTCGTGTTTATAATTTAAGCACGGGTTGACTTAGCGGTCTTTGTGATCGCTAGAGAGGAGGAGAATGGGAAGGTATAAAGTGTGGTGGTCGTCGAGCGAAATTCAGACAAGATACCTTCCGTGATCAGTTATCCTCTTCCGTCTCTCCTGACGCACGAGCGCATCGTTGTGCTGCTAACTTGAGGCACGCCGCGAGCTTTGTTTAGAAAGAGGGAAGAGAGAGAAAGATATATAGGAATGAGAAATGGGATACCGAAAAGCAACAAGTACATCGAGCGCAATTCTCGATGTAACACCCTCCTCCTAAAACTGTTACTAGGGCTTCGAATAAAGGATTGGGAACAAAGGTATTACTGAGTAAAGGTGTACTATCTAATATGATTAAATTCTTACGTGTCCAAATTATATCGCTTGCTTCATAACTATTGTTAGTTTCAGAGTTACGAACATTTTTTTTGTGTTTTTTTTTTTTTATACTTGGTTGCTAGTGTTAGTTTTATTTGCATATAAATGTGACGGTTCTTTTACTATCATATCACTATGGGTAAGTTCAATTGTCTCTATATCAATTTAAATTATAGTTACTTATATGAAAAACAGAGAAAGATGGAAAAGAAGGAATATGAATGAGGCAATTTTACGCCTTACGATTAAAAATTAATAATTCTAAGAGAAAAAAAAGATTCAAATTTCTGCATGTTGCATCAGGTCGCAGCATATCACCCTCCTCCTAAAACTGTTACTAGGGCTTCAACTGAAGGACTGGGAACAGTCCGCCGAGTAAGTAATCTTAGGAGAAGGACAGTACATACTAATACCACACTTATGATTTAGGGTTGAGAATTCAATGATTATATTTGTTATATTTGGTTATGATAAAAAAAAGATTTAAGTAAGGTTGTTACCAATGAAGTAATTATTAATATATCGTAAGGTATAAGTAATATATGTAAAATTAAAAAATATAGTTCGAGAATTAATTTGAATTTCATAATGCTAGAAGCCTCCTCCTTTCAAAGATCAAGATTCCAATTGTGCACTTGCATACATATGAAAAGGGAAGGTAGAAGAGAAAAAAAAAATTATTGGATTGCGAAGAATTAGTTGTTTTTTCTTTTGTAGGTGGGTGGAGCGGTTGGAATTGTTGGAACGTGCGCGGAAGAAGGAGGTGATGGTGCGTTTTCTTGATTTTTTGACTCTTCTTGTACTGGCAATGCAGGAGTGTATACAATATGTAGGTAATATGATACCTTATTTTGCATATTTGATCCTTCTCGTTCGAGTGATGTTGAGGTATAAAGAGGTTGTGGGATCTTTTCTTGAATATTGAATCTTTCTCGTTCGAACTGTGTCGGAGCATAGCGAGGGTTTGGGATGGGCTGGGCTTCTAAGTTTTCTCGCGGAAGTTAGGCTCCATTTCTTGGTCTTCCTTGATTGTCATCGGGTTTTTTGGCCAGAAAAAGTAGTAAATTTTCTAAACTGTTCCATATGGCTCCTAGCATTCGTACGGACCATCCATCAGTTTGGTGTGAGAGGTAACTATTTATCATAGCTTCTGCTAGCGTTTTAAAGAACTGGAACAAGATATACAGTGCTACAAAACCGGTGCTTGCGGTTCCAAAATCTGTTAATCCATCCCAGATTGGTGCCCAAGTTGAGTTGGCTAATTTCTTGAGGAATTCTTCGTTCAGTAATTTAAATATTGAACAAGTTTCTTGACTAGATAATTGGTTATGCATGTCACGAGCCAAGTCGTTAAGGAGAGAATTTGTTTAATTGGGAACATTATGCGATCCCTTAGTTTTTCCAAATCACTGGCTGTGTTGATGCCACTAGTTGCCAAATTGGAAGGTTTAAGATGATGCCATGTGGCCTGAGTCATAGGTTTTAAAGCCCTGGGTGATTTTACTTCTATTGGCGCGCCTGAGACTTGGTACCATTTATCGTTTATTTTATATAGTTGTGGGAAAATTTGGTCGCACTTAATCTTTGTGCCATATCTTTTTAGTATGCGTTTTTTAGGTGTTAAGAACATTGTAGTCTCATTGTTGTTAACCGGGAGTTTGGCATAGCACTCCTCAGTTTTTGTCAGTGCTACTTCTATTGGGATGCATTCTATTATCCGGATGGCCTCGCCAGTTACGGTGGCGATGTATCCAGGTCATTTTATAATATTATATGCAAACTGATCTGGTGATTTATCAGCTATTGCTAGGGAGTTTTTCAGCGCTATATATTCTACTCTGCAGCATTATGTCCAAAGTACTTGTGCAGGAATTGGACTTGTGATCGTAGATGTTTTTCAACGTAGATGAATTTAGAATCTACATATGCGAATAAATCCATGTTGTTTGGGCTTTTCTTATGAGTAGTGGCAAATGATTGTCCTCTTTCTGTTTCAATGATTAGTAGTATTGGGTGTTCTGTTCAAATTATGTTGTACCCGCAGATGTTGTCCCATTATTTTATGGCCAAGGCGAAAGTTACATCGTCTGACTGAAAAGAGTAAATTATTTCCCCTTTTGGTTCAGCTGTATCCACGAGTCGGTCGGCAATACCTTCGAACAAAACGTCGTAGAGTTTAAAGTTGCAGGATAATCTAGGTAGTATGTCCCAGTAAATGTTGCTGCCGTCTTGGTCTACACAATCACCGGTACTGAATGAGCATCGAACTCCCGAGTGTAATATTATTTTATCTTCGAGCAAGTTTATGCGAGCGTACGATTCTTGAAGTTGGATTTGGAGGGTACCGACCACACTGACATACCTCCATGGTCCATAGCGATCTGCGTAGTATGCTCCACTGCATTTTGTGTCGGAGCTTACTAATCCGGCAAAAGTTACGGTGGTACTGGTTGATCTGTTGACTGCGATGTTGTTTACTGTTAGTACGTCACGCTGATACATCCCTAAGTTTATAGTTTCATGCATTTATCGCGGTCAATATTATCGATGAAATTAGCTACGCCGTTATGTACTATAGAACTGTGTGAGTGCATACCGCAATGATTGATATTTCTCTGAATCACTACTTTGCATTGTATAACGTGGGTTTGGGCGTAATTATTTAGTTGTAGTAGTTGTACATAACGTTTAGTTGCGTTAACCGTATCAAAAAGGATATCGCTGGGCTCTACTTCTAGTAGTTGAAGAGTAGTTACATTTACACTTTGAGCTCCACAATCAAATCCTACTATGGCTTTGACTAAATGCACCGTCATCAGGAGGAATAAACCGATTAGCGTTATTTTCTGTAGGTCTGAAACCAAATGGTATAGGATAAGTTGCAAAACAATAAAAGCTAGGAAAGAGAAGAGAAAAAAAAAGAATAAAAATTTGTAATTGAATATACTCATACATGTACAGCTTTAATCTATATTTAGCGATCGATTCATCGCTTGACTCGCTAGAGTCTGCATTGATTTTGCTTTTGTCAGGCGGAAGCATCTTGGATATTCTAAGTCTATTCGCGTGCACTATTTTATGTTCGTTTCCTATCTGTATTTTAACATTATGTTTATTTATTATTTCTAAAATCTTGCGGGGTCCGGTGAAGTAGTCTCCGAATTTACCCTTTTTGACTCCTTTAAGTAAATATACATATTCACCTACTTTAAAAAATTTCTCATTTATGTTTTTATCATAGTGTTCCTTATATTTAATATTTGTTTGAACTAGATTATCGTAGGCTATTTTTCTTATATCATTGAACTTAGTTACTAAATTAACAATATAATCTTGATATGTTGGTAAACGGTCTCCTTCTGCCAGACGTGTGGATGATGGTAATCTTGCAAATTTCCCAAACATGACTTCATATGGCGTATGTTTGGTACTTTCTTGTATGCAAGTATTGTAGTTGAGAGTAGCTAGTTCAATCCATTCGTCCAAATCGTTATCGCTGTTGGCATGTTGCTTCAGGTATTCGCCTAGCGCATGATGCGACTTTTCTAGTGATCAATTTGACTAGGGGTGGAATGCTGTTGTTTTTACCCTCTTTATCTTGAAACATTTTGCAAAGCTTCTTATGAAGCTACTTAAAAAGTTCCTTTCTTGGTCTGTCAAAATGACCTTAGGTGCCCCGAAAATGCAAATAAAGCGTCTTATAAAAGTGTCGGCAATTGTTGCTGATGTAGCATTTCTTAGTGGTACGGCCACACAAAATTTTGACAGTTAATCTTGTATTGTTAGAATGTATTCGTTTCTATTTTTAGTTTTAGGTAGGCGTCCAACTATATCGAGGGCGACCTTGTCGAACACGGTACCGGGCGTATCCGTTATCAGCATTGGTTGTTTTGTTTTGAGTCTCACTAACTTTTTTAATTGGCATGCCAGTAGTATTCTTGAAGTATGCGGCTAAAAGTTTTGTAAACACCCCTGTGTCCTCCGACAGGTTACTTATGTAGTTCGTAAAAAATTATATCTCTATCTTTACTTTCTACGTATTTAAGGGTATTTTTACATATAATCTTGATGTCATCACTATCGAAGATATTTTTGAGCATGCTAATTATGCCTGCCCAATCTAAATTGCATACATATATACTCTTAGATATACTTATAAGTGGTAAGGTTTTTCTCTATTAATATAAGTCGTAATTTTTCCAGTAATTCTTGTTTTTTCTTTTTTACTATTACTTGCGATGGTTGCTCTTCGTGCGTAATGAGAGAGCTAACTGATATTTTTTGTTTGTTGGTTTCTTAATTTTAATTTCTCTTATCTCTAGGTTCTAATTTATTGGTATTTTTTTGGCTTTAACTAATCTACGTGCACCTTCGTCATGTGGTGCGCCTGTTGTGTCTATAAAATATACTATATTATCTAGTCTATATTCTAATAAATCTTTAGTTTCTATTACATTGTTGGCACACTGTGTGGTGTGGTTTATTTCGTCACTGGTGGTAACAGAATCTTTTCTTGATAATGTCATATTGTTGGTAGAATTGTAGCGTTCAGCCTCACTTTCTTGTTCAGTATCATTACTAGATGGAGCAGGGCTGTGTGGTTTTTTCTTAAATTTTCCTCGCTGTAGTTTTCGTTGATCGTCCATTGCTTCATTATTTCTGTTATTATTTCCGAAGTTCTGATTTTCCTTAGAAAGGCCTCGTTTTTTTTAGTTCTTCTTTGTTTAAAATTTGCTTAGTTACTATTTTTTGGTGGTTCTGCAGTAGTTTTAACAAAGGCCGAGATCCTTTTCGGGAGATCTTGTTGTTTAGGGAGTTGACCTTGTGACGTGCTCAAGTGCGTCTCTTCTATTGATACGACTTTAGTTTTTTCTCAATCTTGGATTTGCTCTGGAATTCTATTTTCAGAAATTTGCAAAGCTTTTTGTCGTCTTGTTAATATATTTACTTGTTTAGTTACTACCGGATTACGAGATAATGCATCTGCAGGCAGATTTAACCTACCTGGGCGATAAATTATTTCATAATCATATGCAGATAGTTTGAATCTCCATTCCTGCACTCTCATATTGAGGTCTGCAGTTTGAAACCATACTAGTGGTTGATGATCTGTAATTATGGTAAATCTGCGACAGTATATGTATGGTCGAAAAGTTTGCACTGAGTGTAAAATTGCCAGTGCTTCTTTTTCATACATATAATATCCAAGTACAGGCCCTCGCAGTACAAGAGAAGTGTACACGATAGGCAAGTCGTTTCCAATTTTTCCTTGTGACAAAATACCTCCTATAACGTATCCTGAGGCATCTGTTGTTATGATAAATGGTTTATTCATAGCCGGAAATTGTAAGAGCATTGCTGTATACAAGGCCCTTTTTAGCTTTTGGAAAGCACGTTCTTCGTCCTCTGCCCAATGAAAGGTTTCATTATTTTGGAGCAGTTTACTTAAAGGTTTTGCTCTTTTTGCAAAATCCCTAATAAAGCGCCTGTAATATCCTGTGAACCCTAGGAATTGCCTAACATTTTTAATGTTTTTGGGACGAGGATACAATTTTACTGCTTCTATTTTTTTTGGATCCGGGTTTAGTCCTTTTTCCATTAATATGTGTCCTAAATAGGTTACTTCTTGTCGCATCAGCTTATATTTACTTTGTTCAAGTTTCCAGTTTGCTTCTTTTAATTTTTCCATTACAAGATCAAGGAGACGTTTATGTTCTTTAAAACTATTTGCATATATCACTATATCGTCCATGTATACGAAAGTTCCTTTGCTGATTAATCCATCGAGAGTCCGAGACATAGCCGATTGGTACTCGACTACAGCATTTTTTAAGCCGCATGGCATTCTTATAAATTCATAATGTCCATTTGGAGTAGAGAATTCTGTCTTATGCGCAACAACGGGGTGCACTAAGATTTGATGAAATCCCAATTTGCAATCTATTACTGTATAATATTTTGAGTTTCCGACTTGATCCAATATATCTGTTATGTTGGGAAGTGGAAAGTTCACAGGTATGGTTTTTTTATTTAAGGGTCTGAAATCAAGGACTACTCGCCACTTAGGCGTTCCGTCGGAACTTTTCTGAGGAACAATCCAAAGGGCTGTACTATAACCAGATTGTGATCGTCGTATAATGCCGGTTTCGAGTAGTTCTTGTACTTGACCTTCGACTTCCGCCATTAAGGCATGTAGGAGTCGATACTGCTTGGTATTTACTGGTAAATCATCGATTGTTGGTATGCGGTGCGTAGTGATGTTCGTATTAGTGAGTTTATCACCTTCAAGGTGAAATATTTCACTTTGTTGTTCAATTAAATTTTTCGGTTGTTTTTTTTCTAATTCACTTACGTTATTTAAATCTATTAATACTTCTAATCGAGAAAGTCTTGATTTAAACGTCAAGCATCCGGCTTTATTTCCATCTTCTTACATAAAAAAAACGTTAGCTGAGTTGTTGACTTCATCAGGTATGCCAAGTTCGTCGAAGGTTTCATCTACTGAATTTATGTACGTTTCTCTCTCGCCAAGGCTAGAGAATTCGTTAACTACGGTTTCGTTATTGCAAAAGTTTTCAATATCGTTATAGTTTAGATCTGTATCAGAGTTCTCTTCTAATTCACTTCTATCATATTTGTCGTCCGTTGAAGACTCATTTAAATTATTACATTCGGTATTGGCTTCTTCTTTATGTATATTTGTATCTCTTATTCCAAGAGGGATTCTTTCCTTACTAAATGTCATTATTTGATTTGAAAAATTTAACCTAGTTTTAAATTTTGTAAGGGAATCAGAGCCAAGAATTCCTTCGAATGGTAGTTCTGAGTCGTTGTTAATTACTTGAAAATTTACATAATTACCTCCAAGATTAATGATGGTTGAACCAAGGGTTTCCTGGTGAGTTTTTCCGATTCCTATTATAAGTCTAGCATTGCTCTGATTCGTTTTGCAATCTCTTGGAACGAATTGTTTCTTTATTATGCTAGTTTCTGATCCTGTATCTAATAGTAACTGTTTTTTTGGTCTATGTATATTAAAATATAAGAACTCTCCGCGGGATGCATTAATATTCAGATGGCACGTAGGACTTAAGGTTCCCGAAAATTTTTGCTTGAAACTCATGACGTGTCCTGGGAGTTTCAGAAGCTGGTGTTTGAAATTTAGTTAACACCTTGCGTTCTGTAAAAATCTCATTCCCTAAATTCCATCATGCGGTATTGCAAATGATTATTCAACTACATAAAATGGTTTTTCATTTCCAAATAATCTCAAGACAATTTTACCAACGGATGAGATGGTATTATTTTCTATTCCATGGAAATCTACTGTATCGTTATAACCTATGTGTATCCCATTGGGGTAACTTCCGACTTTGATAAGGTTTTCATATGATCCGGAATCTATCATAAGGCTAACTGAATTTCCACCTAAGTTAAAATTCATGTAAGGTATGTATTCGCTTTTATTTATTACACCGAGGGTATTAAC
>JAPYYV010002947.1:0-22000 GCA_030522625.1 Copidosoma aretas
TCACAGAAGCGTTGCCGCCGCATACAATACTTACAGTGACAGGGAAATGGATTACGAACATAAATTTTGTGTAAAGCTGAATTTTTTACGTGACTGAACCACTGTCACAGGATCGTGGCTGCAGTATATAGTACAGACGCTATACAGTGCTTCTTATCTCACTTGGTCTTTCTCCCTATAAAGACCCTAGATATCAGTACATACATTGTGTGCACAACGAACAATGGAACGATTGCTTCATAATTTTATATTAAATTTTTTCAACAAAACACTTTTTGAGGGTCGCGAACTTCCCGCCGGGTATGATAAAAAATCGTATACGCCACTCGGCAGGGAAGTAGCACATCATCGTCCACGTATTTGCAACCTTCGGCTTTGCCTCGGGTGGAAATCTACACGCGGACGGGAATGTGCTACTTCCCTCCCTAGTGGCGTAATATACTATTTTTGTGTAATTTACAATGAATTTACATGAAATTCAAGGTTATTTCTAACAGTGTATTGGTAGCCTTATTTATTAAGGTGTTATTATTTTAGAAATAATAATACAAATCTGTGTAGCCTAAGTTCATATCGATATTAATCAACAATGCATTGGTCATTGATGTCATAGAAGCTCAATATATTTCGACTAGAGCGAAGAAAATAAATAGTTTTTAGAAAAATTTGTAGATCCCAATTTGTACTTTTGAATACTATTTTCTATTTTTATCAGCATTTTATTTAGAAACATCTATTGTTGACGACCGTTTAAAATAATTTTATCAACGTTCATAATTTCTGAATACAAATTATTCGAGTTTATTTTCAATCCACCAAATTAACGTGATAAATATAATATTCCATAAAGTTGTTTGGATTTAATTTTATCATGAAATAAGAAATTTAAATTCAGTACGCAAATTACTAGAAATCCAACCATTTATTCAAATACATTATAGATCGGGAAAATAAGCTTTATCACCCGAATAAAATGTCATCCAGAGCTTTATAAGCCTAAAAAATAGTTAAAATCTTGATAAATTGACCAATATAAAATTAGTCAGTTCATTAGTATAATTGACTTTTTGTAAAAAATTTAAATTTTTAAAGTCCAATACGTCTATCGAAAGTACCTCGAAAACACATTGTTTGAAGGATGTAAGCTTAACGCAAAAGATGTAGGGAATCATAAAATCATCCTGTAGGACTTCATTCGGTCACAGTCTCTACAATACAAAAAAAATCCGAATACAATATCTGTTTTATTTTATATCAGTAACTTTCTTGAATCTTTTACTATTTTTTAGGTAATTAAAACTCTAAATTACATTTTTTTCCAAAATTACTGACTTTTTGTGCTTATTTGCATATGCTATTATTCGAGTGTGCTTACTTTACCGTAATCACTGAAAATATAGTATCTTTCTGAACTGTATGATATAGTGATTGTGGCAACCCTGAGTACAAACGTTAATGCTTTATGGAAAAACGTTGGTAGTTTACAATTGATGAGTTTGAATAATCACAATTAACCAGAGAATAACAGGCCTTAGACAAAGCACCCAAAGAATCAGGATTTTACTCCTAGAATCACATCACCAAACATTTTATAGATACATATACAAAAATAATTTTTTTCACAGTAGCAAACATATAAGGCAACTCTATGAAACAAACATTACACAAAATGTATTACATAAGAAACCTTTAAAAAACAGTGATATTTTCACAAAGTCCTGTGTGCTACGCGTGATACAGTGTAGAAGTGAAAGCTTCTAGGGGTATAAAATGTATGTATATTGAAAAAAAGACCGAGAAAATGTTTGTAAGTTAAATAGAGGGGGGTGAAAGTCATATAGGTAATGGCATGATAAGTAAAAGACACTTTAATGAAAATTCAAACTATACAAAATTTTTCCATCTTATAATAGTCCTGTTAACTAAGAAGTAAATTTTCTACAGTCATATTAATAAGATAGCAGTTTTTTATAATTTTTTTCGCAATTGATAAATCTAACATTATTTATTATAATGTCGAAAAACTATTTGTAAGATTCGAAAAAGTAAAGCAGTACAGAATAGTAAAGAAATGATGAATCTTACCTATTTTTTCTCTAATAATAGTTCACATTACATCCACATAACAATGCTATTACTCTGAAGATTATTGTAAGTAATTGTTTTTGCAGTTGTTAGGATAAGTTTTAGGTATAAAAATGTAAACATGATTTAAATGCTTCCTGGGAGTGTGATACTAAAAATTAGAAGACTCATTCGAATCGCACTCTTAGTAGTCATGACAAACAATTATTTAATGTATAAAGTTAGGTTTGACAGAAGGTTAAGAAACATTGTAGACAATAGAACGTGTAGACAATTCCTATATTATACAGTTCTATTGGAAAAAATGAGTCTCAGCCGCACCCGCTCATCCATAGCTCCCCCGGCTCCCCCTATCCTTGCCCTCTAATCACGTAGTTATTCGTTGATTTTTACAGAATTTTTAACCCGATTTTTTTTGGGTTAGCTCCACCCTACTCACTCACTCCCCCTTGGCTCCTCTTCACCCCCCCTTCCACCTCCTCCTCACCATCCCCTAATTCCAAGTTTTATATATATATTCGTCTATATTATCTTCCTATATTATATAGTTGTATTGGCAATAATGATTATCAGCCTCTTTCGTTGCCCCCTGTTCCTCCCGCTGTCTATGAGCTTTCCCTCACCTCCCTCTCAGTTAACCTAATTATAAATTCATTGATATACATTGATGATTTGGTTTCGTTTACATTTCTCCCTTAAAAGTCTTTTTGGATTATTATGAAATAAAAAAAACATTATAATATAAGATAAGGGTACAAAAAAATATCTCTTAGTCTCTTGATAATACTTCTATAATCTTAAAAAATTCCTAACTATAGTTAATTCATCGAGGAATCAATAGAAGTTAAAAAATAGTATCATTTGATTGAAACAATTAAACTTATTCAACAAGAATTTATTTATTTTTCTACATTATTGTATTGCATTTCATATGCCATCTTAAACCATTTGATCGATAAAAACCTTTACTACATTGAGTCTTAGCCCCACCCCCCGCGCCCCGCTCCTCCTTGATCCCCCGCTCCCCTTCAGCTCCTTTTAACTTCCTCCGGCTCCCCTACAAATAAGGAAGTTCTTCTTTCGTTTGAGTTTGATTTTTAAGCCAATAAAATTTGTGTTGGCTCCCCTCCCGCCCCACTCCTTCCGCTCCCACCCGTACCAACCCGATCCACCACATGAGTATCACCCTAAGCCGCCCCAAGGCACCCACTTATTATTCAAATCACCACCCCCACAGCTCCCCCTCAGCTATCCCTCAGCTATTTTATCATCAATTGACATTTATAATTTAGTTTTATTTACATATTCCTTAAACATTTTTTTAGATTTTCATTGTAAAAATAAATGTGTAATGAAAAAAGATGAGGGTAGAAAAAGTATCTCTTAGTATCTAGATATAAATTCTATGATTTTTAAAAATTCAGGAGTATTGTCAATTCGTCAAAGACTCCACAGAAGTTAGACAATGATTCGATTACAATCGTTTGATTAATTAAACAATAATTTATTTAATTTGTTTTACATTGTGGCACTTCGTATGCCATTTTAACCCATCTGATAAACAGAAGAAAATTGTACTTTGAGACCCTTATTAAATTTATACTGTTAGTGATAAAATACAGAATGGGCATGGATTACGAACGTAAATGAATTATTAATCAATTATTTGGCATTTTGAAAATAACTACTTTTTCCATGATTATAATTTTTTAAATGTTTTATAAATTCAATTTGGATAGCATTATATTTTTTTTATCAGATTCAAATTCCGAAAATGCACTCTATACATTATTTAAATCTAATGGCAAGCAAAAAGTTTTATGACTTGTCATTCCTTTTGAAAGTAATGCAGATGTAATTAGAGATCATATCATTGACAAAAATGTATAACCAGTAAAAATAGAGTTATCATTTTATTTTCATACAAAACATTTTCTCCTGATCCCCCGGGACTATATATAAACAAAATGTAATAATCATGTATACATATAACTTGAAAAATTTTGTCTTGATCTTTGCTTGATTTTGCATATAACATTTCAGACCTTCTTTTCCAAAAAATAATATCTTTATAGTTGTTACTTGGTGACGAAAAATTTTTTGTTGGTGATGACAAATAAAATAATTTAAAAGATTTGTCCTCTGACTCAAAAATTTTATTTACATGTATAAGGGATCTTTACTACTAATAAAATATTCTGTTAAATAGTTATAATATTTGTTTTGAATATCATTACCTACAATTTTTTCCAAAAGTTAAGACTATGCAAAAAAACTGTCTTGTTTCGAATGGTAGCACAACGCTAATCGCTTCATTGAAAACATTTTAAACTTAAGAATCGTTTTTAATAAAATCAATGGCGATAGAAGCATCGTTAAAAGATTTATAAGTTTTTCTATCAGATGTTCTTAAATCCTCAACTAATGCTTTTCACCAGACGTTTCACAATTTTCTTAAGAACCTGCAAATTTATTTTCTTCAGAAACTGGGGGGTTGGCGTGCGAAGCATGCAGCGGGGTGGAGCAATAAATTACATGCTGTGTTTGACGACTTCAAAACAGCATTCAATAGAGAAATATTCTAGGTAAAATCAGAGAGAATGGGGTTACGTATAAATATCATAACAATGTTAAAAATCATCTATAAATGAACAAAAAAACAAGTAATTACGGGTCAGGGGATATTACATATATTCGAAACAGAAAAAAAGGTAATAAAAGGGTAATTAAGAATGAGGGTACACTTTGGTTTATTTATAGAGGATAAAGCCAATAGGTGGATTAAGAATAATACAGGAAGTGTTACAGTAGGCAAACTAAGAATCCACTATCCTAAATTTTCTGATGACGTTGTCTTAGGCATGTAGCATTCAGAAAATAGAAAACAAATGCTGAAAGACTAAAATAAATAATGTACGAAATATAGACTGGAATTAAACATTAAAAAATGAAAATAATTATCATTCGTAATGTAGAAAGGATAGGAACAGGTCTGTTCGAATTTAAAGGCAAGGGATTGGAAGTTTTAAACGAATATATGGACCGACGAGTGTAATCCTCAACAAAAAAAAAGCTTCTTGTGGCACAGAGAAAATAGGACAGGTAGGAAGCAAAGAACAGTCAACGAAGTTTGAAGCTTAAGCTCAAGAGCTAAAGTCGACAGTTTAAATCGAAGATTTTTTCTCATACGTTATATGATAAAATTATATTGCACACACAAAGTGAAGAATTCCGCATGAAAAAGAAAATCATAAGTATAAAAATAGAAGGCCGAATCAAAAATATAAAGTTGACTTTAAATGCTAAGAAAAAAGTGTATGCATCGAATATGGAGGCAGGAAGGAAAGGTATGGAATTAGAAATAAGGAAAAGTGCGAAAGGTTTTTTTTTGACAATTTTAAAAATGGACGATAAAATGTAACCAAATGTTTGTTTAATGGAAACATTAAGGGGAACAAAAAAAAAATCAAATGAGATTTTGCCAATGTGTTAAAGTAGGATACAAAAAAGTAGAGAATGAGGAGATAATTGTTCTTATAAAGAGAGAAACCAAGGAAATCGAACTGAAGAAAATCGAGAAGAGTTTGACGAGGGTAAGATGGTTTTTCACTAATCAGGAAATAGAGAAAAACAAAATGGTAATTGACAACTCTTACATTTGCAAATATTAGGAAAAAAAATGAGAAACGAAAAAAAAAAATTAATGCGAAAAGTTAAACCTGAAGGAGACTTAAAAGAGTAATGATGTAGGCTAATGTATAAGAATGTCGGAAGGACGAAAGAAAAAAAAATTTAAAGTGATAGACGCTAGGCTTATCTATAAAAAAAACCGCTGCAAATTACTCGGCACGATGCTTCCTTGTTTACATGTTCTTATTCTTTTAACACACTTTCTAATCAATTAACTTTTTTTCTAAATCCAAAAACGTTATCATTTGGGAAATCTTAAGATCTTCAAGATTTTCTACCAAAAAATATTCTGAAATAACGTTCACTGGCAAAAAAATCCATATTTTCTACAAATTAAAAATAAAAGTTAGCAAAAATAATTTAATTGTTAAATCAATTACGTATAAAATTCTATTGTAGATAGAATTAGTATTTACTTAGGGAAATATGGAATTTTAAGTAGTTATAACACAAGAAAGGTCATCGTAGAAGGACGTAAAAATCTGTATATGAAATAAAAAAATTAGTAAATTAATTTTTTCCCTTTGGTTATATCAAGTAAAAATTTTAAAATGTTATCGTTTTATAAACTTTGATTTATAATCTATTTTAAAGTTTTTAAAAATAACCGAAAAAAAGTGCTTGATTGGTTCTGTAATAATCATGATTTTATGAACATTATATTCATATATATTATAAATACGAGTGCGTATCGATCTTAAGCTTGAATATGGATAGGAGTCCTTTATAACTATCGAATCAGTAATAATTATTTGTTAGATCTGTGAACTTATTTCATGCATTTGTTATATTTTCTTGATTTCTAAGCGAATTTTTATGTTATCATTTTGGTCGTCAACTTTTGTTCGCATGTATGCATCGAAGAATACGTACTTATATTGCATATTTAGATATAGAATAAAAATATCACAATATGCGGGTTGGCCCGCAGAGCGTGCAGGGGGCAAAGCCCCACTAGTATATGTATGTGTATTTGAGATTTTTGAGAGAAAATTCCTTATAATTATCGATGTTTCGATTGTAATCTACAAAAGGCTTAATAAATAGCGATGTAAGTTGAGTCTTTTTTCAATATGCTACAGAAATGAGGTATAGGATATCAAATAAAGTTACTTTTTTGCTTTAGAAACAGGTAGATTCATAGAATTTCGCAATATCGCATAAGTGCATATTCTTAATAGAAAAAAACCTTTTGAAAATGACTATTCTCTTGGCATTCTGTTCGGTCTTAATTTTTTAAATCAAGTTTTACTCTTTCTATCAATCCAGATAAAGTCCATGCAGAAAATTTTTGAAAATATTGAACTTGTGATCAGTTGGGGGCAATCATTTGTCCAAAAATAGGGTTTTAAAGTAAATATTTGCAGAATACCTTTTTTTACGGCTTAAAATTACGATTTTTCAAAAATTTTATTTAACACGGAAAGTTGTACGAATCAGAAAATTACAAAAGAACGTTATTGTATTAAAATGTCATTACACAAAATACCAGTAATTAAAATACCAAACTTTCAAGTTTACTAAAATCATCACAAGCGTAAATAAACAATATTTTTGAGCATATATTTCTTCATTATAAACTATTTTCATGCAATTTTTTCCGGTTAATGATATATTGCATTTTTTTTTGGATAGCAAAATTAAAAATGTAAAATATTTGATCAAATAATTTAAGTCGTAGTGTTGTCGGCGCGGGCAGCTTACTAGTTGAAAACAGAACCGAACTTGACGACGATTTACGACGACAAAAGCGGCCTGCACCTGCCAGGCTTGCTATCAACTGCACAGGTGGCGCCCTTGGTTTAACGGGACTTCTTGAGGAGGCTTCGCTGATCACGTCTCGACTGACGACCACGTTGACCTTATTTAGTCCATCTTTACCACGCTGACTTGTAATGGTGCTTGCATCAATTCTGATCATAAAAAGAGCCGATAAACTGTTGGCAAGATCTAATGTTTGGTCCTTTGAGCCAGAACCAGCGCAACAAGTGCCAGTACCTTGCAGGACAACCAGTCATTCACAAGCTAGGACCCAGAACCATGTTAGTCTCATTTTAAGGGAACTGGGTGCTTCTGCATGACTTATTATCTCGCTTAACAGATACAGGGGCTGTAACAGTCACTTCATGGCCCGTATTCTAGTTCTGATCGGCACGAGCTGCCGCAGCTATGACAAGGTCGTGCCGCAGGCTGTCACATACTTACACGAGGTGTCTCGCCCCAACGAACAGCGCAATCGCCTAAGATACAGCACAAGCTCGCACTCAAGTCTTGATTAGATTTTCAGGATATGATAATATTTTGTGTAAAAATACATAAAATATATTATAATTATATGTGGGGCATTCTACTTACAACGGCAGTAGGATTCGTTATAAAATCTAAAAAAATTACACGAACATTTATTCATTGAGTACTATCGATACGCAAAGTTTTCTCAAATTTTTCTCCGTGCTATTTCACTTGGAATTCCCATATATATTTGCATCGTAGTACATATATTTTTTTATGAATAATATATTTGCCTTTATAAATGTTTATATTAGAATCGGCCGTTTTAAGGCTACTTTTGAGAATCGCTTGGTAATACTGATAAAAGTTTGGTAATATTTGAAATTTGAAAGAACGTGAAAGCTGAACTCGGTTACACGAGATCTTTTCTCCCCTCCAGCTACTTTAATCTCCTTTTTAAAGCCATTTAAAAAATTGTCAAGATTTTTTATACCTATTATATCAAAGTGAAAAATTAATTTTTTGCGGTTATTTCCGCACTTATTTGTTGTCCACTAGTCTAATTTTTAATTGTCTGGCGTTCCCAAAGCCAAGCACATCGTCTTACTTATTTTCCAAACGTTCAAAGTCCTTTTCTTGTTCATTTTGCCGTTTTTCGACCATTTCTGTGCAGTTCTAACACACGTTTTTGCAATGAATGGCGATCTAGCAAAAAAATTTGTTTTTTTTTGAAACGTTTATTTGAATCAAAAAAAAAATGTTTAGAGGTGTTTATTAACGTAAGAAAACTTGGCGGGCCCCGAGTTCACAGAGATTTTTATCATTATTAAGTTTTTTGCAAAAATCAATATTACTGCTAAAAAATCTATTTTATTGTCGCTGTAATAATTGTTTATGTTCATGTAAATGTTTATGTAAATGTTTATGTATGATTGTAAGTAACACCAAGCTCTAACATTTCAAAAAAGTTTTCGAAGGTTAATTGAGGCCTTACTAAGAAAATTTTTAAAAACTTTGCTCGTACTTATTGTAAAATCTAACCAAAAATTGTAGTAAATATTCCTAAGGAAAATATTTGGAGATGCCAAAGGCAGGGAGGTGAGCAGGCACAGATAAATGAGCACGAGCGACGATTAGAAGTTAGAACTTACAAAAAGGCGTTTATTGACAGTTAATACAAGAGGGTATGATGGTTCAAGCCGAGCGCTAGAGCTGCAATGAAGAAGATGGCGGCTCGGCTACCTGACCGAGAGAGAACAGGGGAAGTCGGCTTCCAGGATCAGCTACTGCTTCTAACGACGGGCGCACGAGGGTGCTGTTGTAGCTCGGTCATCACATACATTTATGCATGCATATGTTTACTCAGGGACCATAAAAGTACTTAAATCGCCCTGACCGACGTGAACAGCAGTAAATCGTAAATAAATAACAGTAATAAAACAAAGTTTCGTGACTGTTAAATTACGGTGGTGTCTTCGTTTAATCTTAAATGGATTTAGATTAAACATTTATAATTAACAGAAAAAATTTTTTTCAAGTTCAGTCGTATATGGAAACTTTTTATAATGGCACAGGGGGTCAGCGCACAGAGCGCACAGGGAAGCGACACAAAGTGGTCCACAAAGCCCGAAAAATTATCAAAATTCGTGCTTCTCTCGAATTTATATCCAGTTTTATCGATTTTGGACTTATTTTGTTCCTTACGTGATAGCCTTCAAGAATCCGTTTCTCTTGGACCACTCACAAGTCGTTACATATATGTAAATTATCTATATATATATATAAACACACTGAGAAAAAATCGGTGCTGCTGCTGCCCTTGTACATATATAGGCAGCACCGAATACTCGTGCAGTCACTGTCTCAATCTCCCGTGCAGTAACTACACGGGTCCAATGCTGTTGTAGCACGGTACGAGGCAGTAGTAGCGCCATTACGTGATAGCAGCAGCTCCGACTGTACCGTGCAGCAGCTACACGATACAGTCGGAGCTGTTGATGCGCCGCACCCGTGCACTCGCTGCACGGGTCCCACTCACTCATGGCACGGTGCGGCGCATTAGCAGCTCTGATGGTCCCGTGTAGCAGACATACCACCTATCGCTCTCTGACTAAACTGATTTTCTCTCAGTGTAGCAAAATCTCGTTATCTGTGTTTTCTGATGAAGTCATACTAGTTTTTTTTATGTTCCTAATATCTAATCGGGCTAAAAAAATAATGCACACTCAAAATTGTAGATACTGTGCAATAAGACATACTTTGAATGATAGTTAATCTAACATGGCAGCAAAAAAACAAAATGGCGGAATACCTTTAACTTTACAAACCCTTCGATATGGGTGTCAAATAAATGGGTATGACCTGTAGAATGCAACAAAAACTGTTCCGTCATGAATTATAAAATGTGGCGGTCGAAACGAGATGGCAGATCAAGTTACGTTTCATATTTTTCATACAAGTTTTTCCTCAATAGTGATGAGCAGTTGCTCATATAAAAAGGCAGTATTCATAGTCATCATTCATTTTCTTTATCAAGGGGTGAGTAGAGGTATTACTGCATATTGTTAAGCCTGAAAAACTTTAAATCGCAATAAAAATATAACAGTTACTTGCATCCAATCCATTTTTTTTGTATGAATAATGTGACTGAATACTTCTTAAAACATATTTCATTTTATGTTTAAATCTGAATGCAGGTATTACTGCGAGCATGTAGGTATTATTGTGCTGCTGTTACTACAATCACGTCAGCTAATTACGTGAAGAAAAAGAAAGAAAATTTACACTGCTGTGTAGGCTCTGTCTCTCTCTTTTTGTTTCGCGGTCTCGGAATACAATGCTTTCTTTATGTATACATCCTCAAAATAAAGTAAATTATATAGGCCAGTGCGCAGTCATTCCAGCGTATGCAATTTGAGGTTAGGGTTGGATTTACTGCGAATAATGTTTGAGAAAAGACAATGATATAACTTTTTTGTCAGTTTTTACGGTTGATTTGCCATTATTTAGGGCGAACTTATATTGAAAATCGGAAAATAAACTTCAAAAATTTATGTTAACATTTCACGTAAGAGAAAAAAAAATAAGAAAAATATATGGCAATCCTTAAAACACGACCGCAAGCTTTTTGCGAATATTTCACTTCTCCTTGGATATATGGGAGTTATTTAATAATCCTGTTCAAAATATTGAATTCTTCATCAAAAATGGCTTCTTGGAATAAATACAATACGTCATATCGTGTCGCCCGCGATATAAAATTCGAAATAATGTCATATAGCATGTTTCCATGCACTAATTATGGATTATCGTTAAATTACCAAGTTGACGGGCTCATAAAAGAAATGATCGTTTACCGTTCCGATTTGTCAGCCATACATGATTTTTTCAAATGTTTCAGTGACTGTTGTGTTATAGTGGCCATGCTCTTTCAATTCATACGCATGAGGGACAGGTTATAAAATGTAACTTGATTCGCCATTTTGTTTCGGCCGCCAAATTAGATTTTAAATGACGTAACAGTTTCTGTTGCATTCTACCTGGCATACCCTTTTATTTGATACCTGTACAGAAGGGTTCTTAACGGTAAAGGTTATCTAACTGGGCACGAAAAGCAAAAGCACTCGCTTTACGATGTCACTTTATTACTGCGCACAGACACTCGTCGTAGTTGCTGTCCTCGTTGGCTCTTGGAAATGTCGTCAAGTGCGCGCACTAGGACTCATCTCGATGTTGATTGTCCGTGAGAATCTCGCGAAGGGGTCACCACTTTGGAGATGCCAAAAGCAGAAAGGTGAGCGGGTGCCGGTAAATGAGCACGCTATTGTTGGGGCGACTGCAGTTGCTTGGAGGGCGATGTGGTCGGGCTGACAGAGGTCATGGGGCCAGCTAATGGGGGCTGAGGCCTCTGTGGGGGGTCTGTCAGTGGATTTTCTATGTGGGATGGTTTGAGATCGTCGGTCGAAATGGTCATGTGCCTGAACGGAAAGAAATTTCGGACTATGAGAGTTTAAGTATAGCTACTGGCAGAGTCCGATATAGCATCGCACTGCCTGAGCCCAACGATCAGACTCCAATAGTCCAATGTCTTGGCACGTAGAGCATGTACACCTATATATAAAGCTGTACAGTTGCATACTCAGCTACATACTAAGCTGCAGTATATACAGATGTACACGCGCTACGAACCAATACATAGGACTATTAGAGTCCGATCGTTGAGCTTAGGCAGTCCGATGCTATATCGCACTATGTCAGAAGGTATACTTGACCTCTTACAGTCCAAAACGTCGTTCCGTGTGCCTCCAATGTCAATGACGTAGGTCCGGTCGTCTCGGCGGAAGAGGACCTTGTGAAAGCCTGAGTATGGAGGGTCTAGGGGGCGGCGAATAGTGCCCACGCATCTGAGCACGTGCTTGCAGGTCTTCAGGTCCTTGTAAAAAAAGGATTGGTGTCAGGCATGGCAATATACTTAGCAAAGATGTACTACACCTGCACCTCTATGGGTGTGAACACCTGGTAGGGGAAGTACACCTAAAATCGAGGTGTACTTGCTTTATGTATATAGTACCATTCCCATAAGTGTGCTGAGCCAGCAATGCTAAATACTGGAAAAACATGACACTCTTTGCTCACATTTAGATAAGTTGAGTGTGTATTAATTGTCCTCCGTAAAAAAAGTCATCACTTTTCTTGCTTTCAATTGATAACAGTATAATAAATAACGAAAGAACTAATACCGGGTGACCTATAGCACTGATTTTTGTCCCGAATTAATTAGTAACATTATTACTAATAACATAAGAACTAATAGGAGTAGATCTAGAGCACAGAATTTTCTCGCGTTTTAATAAATAACATTATTAGAAATAACGTAATACCCGTGTACCTAGAGCGCTGAATATTCTCGCGTTTCGATTAATAACATATTATTATTAAAGTGAGATCTAATACCAGGTGAGCCGGATCGCTGAGTTTCCTCGCATATTAATTGATAACATTATAATAAACAACATATGAACTAATAATACCATATATGTTAGCCAGTGCACTAAGTTTTCTGGTGTATTGATTATTCGCATTATTGTTAATAACATAAAAACTAATACTAGAAGGTGACCCGGTGCACTGAGTTTCCTACCGTTTTAATTGATAGGGTTGTTAATAATAACATGAGAACTAATACTAGGTGACCTAGATCGCTAAATTTCCCTGCGTTTTAATTAAAAATATTATTAGTAATAACGAAATAACTAATACCACGTGATCCAGAGCCCTCAATTTTTCAGTGTTTCAATATATGAGAATTTATAGAGTACCTTGTGTGCTTAATCTAATGCTTCGCGTTTAGTGTATTGATGAGACAATTATTGACAAAACTCGATAGTGTTTTTAACCAAGTGACATATTCATCACTAACTTTTTTAAATTTTATTATAATATAACATTACAAAGTATTAATTGACAACAAGGGTACTTTAAATATTTATCAGAATGATATTTAATACTTAGAATATACTAAAAGCATCATATATAGGCAAGAGTTTCTTCGCTTGAAAACATGCCTTTTATTTTTAGTGAAAATTAGGTCATAATCTATAATTACGGCACTTTAAAATCAATATTTACTCTACCTTTGTTATTTTTGAATAGTATTCTAATGCATACATAATATATATGGGTGATTACGCTGTAACTGACTTCAAAAGACTTTAAATATAGATAAAAATAAATGTTGTTGAAAATAATTTTTTACGTGGTATTTCTCAATTAAATACTATCTCAAACAAGTATTTAAAGTGGTTTACTACACGCTTGTTTGAGCAAAAGATACAGAACATTTTGTAAAATTGAATTTTAGTCAATTTCGCGAAAAATTACATCTGCTTCTCGTACGTATAGGTAAGCTGCTTGTATTGTTGAAGTGTTCCTAACTGACTCTAATGAAAGCTGGAAACAAAACCTATCGATTGAAAAAATATTTCGTTTAATTTAGTAGTACCAATCAAAAGTTATAGCGATTAAAAAAAGAGTAATGAGAATCGCTTAAAATGAGATTTTGTGGATCTTTGCTGATTGTATATTATTTCTCTTTAAACCGCTATAACTTTCGATTGCCGGCTCAAAATGGTACAAAACTTGTTTCAATCCATAAGGCTTGATTCCAGCTCCTGTAATAGTGTATCACTTCGCTACTAACGTTGATAGTTGATCCTACGTTTACTAATGTATTTTGCGAAAAAGAAAATTGGTCTAAACGCCGAGATACGTGTCTCATATTTTAACTAGAAAAAAAGTTTGGTGATGTTCCGATGTAATTTAAGCAAAACAAGAGACACTTTGACTATTCTGTTAAAAGGAAAAGACACACACAGAATTAACATTTCGATCTTTGCAAAGCTCGTACGCTTGTAGCGACAACGTTAATTGATTTCTGCCAACTTAATTTTTTGTGCCAATATATGCTATAAGAGAATGCATAATTCGTACCTTCAAATATTATACAAGTTGCAGGATAAAGGTGGCCGGAAAGGACAGAAACTTTTATCCATGTACGATTAAAATTTCGACCCCTCAGTAACACGAGAGTTTTGAACACGCATTGATAACGGCACTGCTAATTGTTTACTTTTTTTGTATAGTTTAAAAATCCGTTTTTATACAGTGGCATCAATGCATTAAGTCTTTTCGTCACGGCCTAAAGGGCGATGGATAACTTTTTTACTATATTTTGAGGCCAGAATGCAGACTTTTCGGACTGTTAACGATCTAATTTTTATATAATACAGGAGACAAAAGACCGTCAATACCCCAAAGTTATTGACGTGTACCTGAAGTTGAGGCATGTTTTATAAGCTCGATGTTTGCACAGCGAGGGTCGAAATATAAAAAAATTAAAAAGGGACAATAGACGGAAAGTACATTATGGCGGAATCGCCCATAAATATATACATATAGTTTTATTCGTTATCAATAATAGTTTGATAGCTTAAGTAATACTAACTTATATATTAAATATGTGTGGGAGTAGAATAATCTACTGCGAAGAAGATTTGCTATAGTTACTGCATAGTTTGTAAAATCATGATGACTAGCAGTAAGGAAGAATTCACACGGTTCCGTTGCTTGAAATTTAAATAATGCATTTACAATTAGTTCTGATACTATTAATAATAATGTTACTAATCAAAACGCAAGTAAAGTCAGCGCTCTAGGTCACCTGGTATTATTTCTTATGTAATTATGATGTTATTATTTAAAACGCAAGGAAACTCAGCGCAGTATTGAGAATAATTTTATTAATAGATACGCGAGCAGACTCAGCATACCCGGTATCTTGGTATTAGTTCTTATGTTAATAATAATGTTATTGATTAGAACTCGAGGAAACTCAGCGATCCACGTCACATGGTACTAGTTCTTTGTTATTAATAATAATGTTATCAATTACAACGCCAAAAAATTCTGCGCTCTAGGTCACCTCGTATTAGTTCTTATGTTATTATTAATACTGTCTTTAGTTTAATTGCGAGAAAAATCAGCACTCTAGGTCACCGGATATAAGTTTTTTCGTTATTAAGTATCCTGTTATCAATTGAAACGCAAAAAAAGTGATTACTATACTTACGGAAGACACTTTATACATACTCAACTAATTTAATTTTGAACAAAGAGTGTCATGTTCTTCCAGTATTTAGCATTGCTGGCTCAGCACACTTATGAGGTGGTACTATATACATGAAGCAAGTACACCTCGATTGTAGGTATACTCCCCATACCAGGTATACTTACCCATATAGGTGTAGGTGTAGTGCACCTTTGCTGAGTGTATTGCCATGCCTGATTGGTATCAGCCGAGGGCCTAAACGTCGGCACGGTTTTGATCGCCTTGGTAAGATTTTGGAGGTACTCAACTAATGAGACGGGGTGTACTCCAGGGTTGCTGTTCGTTACGAAGAATTCCATAGTGATGGTGAGGGGTGTGCCACAGTAGGCCACCTAGCCTTCCACGAAGGGCTTGGCCTCTGTTAAAGCTTGCTGGTCCTGCAGAAGGATGGCCGCTGGCCACCTTGTGAAGCGATTGATGATGGTCAGGCAGTATTGTGCGCCTTGAACCATGGGCATCTTCACGAGGTCGAGGTGCACGTGGTCGAAGTAGGCAGATGGAGCGTCGAAGATACTGAGAGCGGCCCGGTTGTGCAGGTACACATTGGCCATCGGACACGGGATGCATTGCTGGGCCCATCGAGCCACGTCCTTCCGCATCGAGGGCCAGTATCATTTTTGGGCCACTACCTTGCTGGTGGTCCTGACGCTGGGATGCGACAGGTTGTGGACGACCTCGAACGCAGAGCAGCGGAGGGAGGACGAAATGTACGGCCTGACGTGTCCTAGCGAGACGTCTGCGTGTATGTGGTCTCCTTCGATGTCTAGGTCCTGTAGGGTAAAAAGGTCGAAGTAAAAAGGGCTGGCCCACTGACTGAAGGAGGTTCTCACCACACCTTGGTCGAGGAGTGTGCGAAGCTCTTGCGTGGGGGCCAACAAGCCGACTCGTCGCTCGTGTACTGGCACGCCTGTTGTTACGATGCAGTGCCTGACTGGCAGTTCTGGCAGCAAGACAGCGGTGCTCTCGCACGCTTTGATGTCCCTGAACACTTGCAACAGTGAGTCGTAGGCCTAGCTGTGAGGGCCGGGAGCTGCTGCGTTGAGAACGGCGTGGACGCTGTGTAGGTTGGCCTTGCGCAGTTGGCAAGGTGCAGGAAGACCGGTGAGGGGTTCAAGGAACTTCTTGCCCTTGAAGTCGATGAGCAAGCCGGTCTCGAGGAGGGAGTCTGCACCTATGATGGTAGAGAAGACGTCAGTGACGATGAAGGGCCAGTTGAAGGCCCGGCAAAGCCCCAGGCTAGCTGCCAAGGAGTGTGTGCCGAAGGTTATAATGGGCGACAGGTTCGCCACATGTAGTGTAAGCCTTTGTCACGCCCAGGGCTGCTTGAAGCTCGTCTTAGGAATTATGAAAACCTCCAGGCTTAAGTCAATGAGGAAAAGCATCTTCGACGTTTTGTCGAAGACGTGCAGGTGCTAGGAGTCGTGAGCGGATTGTGCAACCTCTGACGTCTGCTTCAGAGGTGGTCCACTCAGATTTCCTGGCCCGGGAGGAAGGTGCACGGTGTCAGGCACTTCTTAGCTTTGGCACCGAACCTGGCGTGGTATCAGCAAAGTCCTGCCTGTAGTTGGTCGGACCTGCAACTCGAGCTGGACGTGGAGCGCTGCCATTATCGCGGCAGCTGGCTGTTGCTGTTGTGGCTGCCGAGAACTGCTACGCTCAGGTGGCTGACCTGGAGAGAAAGGGCTGCGTCCTTCTGTGCCAGGGTAGTGTCAGCCGTCGACACCGTTGAGTGGCTGGTGTCTGTCAGAGTTGAGGACTATGGCAGTACGGGCCCGGTTCTGTGTAAGACGGAGAAGCTGCCAGAGTTGGTCTCGACCAACTCATCTGCCACTGTGCTAAGTTCCTTGATGGACGAGGTCTTGAGGACCTTCAGGATCCTGGAGAACCGTGGGGGCAGAAGGTAAAGCAATGCAACCCACCGATCTACAGGTTGTTGAATAACAGATCGAGTTGCTTGTCCTAAGAGACGGCCATACGATCGAGGATGGCCTTCTTTAGGTTTTTGTAGAGGTCCGAGGCAGAAGGGCTGGAGGAGACGTCCGTCAAGTCGGTGATGTCGGAGGCGTCAAGGAAGGAGACGACGAGGTCATATCACTCTCTGTCGCTTGAGACGCCATGCGCGTTAAATGCCGACTCCACGAGCAGGAACCAAGCCGCCGGATTCGACAACGAAAAACGGGGCAGGTTGCAATGCATCTTGTCTGCCGGTTGCAGAGTTGGTGGTGTCTGGCCCCCACTGAAATCATCGTTGGTCATGGTGGTAGGCGACCGCTTTTTCTGGTCCAACAGCTAGAGTTGATGCCGAAGTAGTTGCTCTTCTCTGGCTTGCTTTCGGCAGTGGGCGCACTCTGCTCGCACATTAGGGAGCCCTCCGACAGGGTTCTGCTCCTCGCTGGAGATGTAGTCGTCGCTTTGACTGTCCTATCTCGAGGCCAGGGCGCCGGCAACAGCGGGGCTGGCAGGGTACGCTGTGCCACAGTGCAGAGAGAGAGAGAGAGAGAGAGAGAGAGCAAACCTGCTGTCAGTTCGCCGGTTCGAGCCTCCGTTGTTAGGTTAGGCACTACCCACTTGTAAAGGCGGCTGACAATGACAGGTCTAGCGTGAGATCGAGCACGAGAAAAAACTTGGGGTGCGACCTCGTTAGCGAGGACAACGAGGTAGTGACGACCTGGAGCGCGGAAAGCAAAAGCACTCGCCTTACGATGGCACTTTATCACCGTGCACAGACACTCATTGTAGTCGCTGTCCTCGCTGGCTCTTGGAAATGTCGTTAAGTGCGCGCACTAGGACTCACCTCGATGTTGATAGTCCATGAGAGTCTCGAGAAGGGGTCACCACTTTAGAGATGCCAAAGGCTGGGAGGTGAGCAGGCGCAGGTAAATAAGCATGCGCGACAATTAGAATTTTAAGACTTGTACAAAGAGTGTTTATTGACTGTTGATACAGAGAGATATAATGTACGTGTGTAAGGGCCGAGTGCTAGAGCTGCAATGAAGAAGATGGTGGCTCGGCTACCTGACCAAATACATAATTATGCATGGAATAAGATATATTACTATACGGATGATATCGAATAATATGTATCTCAACAAACAACAAAATAACAGATATATATGTCTTAGTATATGATATAGTCATTTTGGTGGGTTTGGCGATAATACCCCCCCCCCCTCCCAAAGCCCCCCGCAATTTAAGGTAAAATTTGTTATATTTCTCCAATATTTGAGTTCTGTCGAAAATTTCTGTTCTAAAATTTTGACGTCCATCCACACTGAGAGAAAAGTTCAGTCATCGTAACTCTCCGAGTTCCGTAATAACAACGAAAAGACTTTTAAGCAGGTTTACTACAAGTGTGTAGTAAATCCAACTATTTTTTTAGTAATGGTCTGCTGGATGCCAGAACTGCATAAGTATACCTATACTGTATGATTTAAACCTGTACATATATGCATCAAACGTTTGGTTTTCTTTATTACGTTTATCAAGTACTCCAGTGTTTTATAAGTGATTGATAAATAATTTTTAATCAACAATATGACTAGCTTTGTAACGAACGTTTTGTCATCTTGGAATTTATCTTCTTTTTTCGATAGATTTGAAAGTAAGTGCTTTCCAACCTCAAAATTTCTCCAACTTACGTTCAATAATTTTACTTTAAAAGTTATTGTTTTTGCGTATTTATGTTTTGTATGCAAACGTAACCATATGCCGTATAGCTACTTCGTGATAGCAATAGAATACGTTGGTAGACACTACTAACCACTTTCTCAGTACTAAACTTAGATAGTAAAGGCTACGGAACATTTTAGTAGACCCCACTAAACTTTTCTCTTAGTGCAGATCCCTTACGCAGCGTACTGAAATATACCCGCAAGGCTCTTAAAAATCGCAGATATAATAGCCAGGAAATCGTAGACACCTCCTCACACGTACCCGAGTTAGCGCACTAAAATATACCCGTAGCGTGCCCTGTGCTTTACATTTACAACAACCAGAAACTCCTGGTCAAGTATAAATACGTCTGTAAGACAGGGCACTAAAATATAACCGCGGTGCCCTCTATGCTTCACATGTACAATATGCAGAAGCTCCTGGACACGTATAAAGACGTTTTCGAGAGAGCTCACTAAAATATACCGGCAGTGCCCCCTCTGTTGCCCAGCTACAGCAGTCTTGCACTCCTAGACACGTCCAAAGACGTTCCCGAGGCAGCACACTTACATGTTTCCGAAACGCAGACAGACCCTGAGATTAGACTCACGCAAATTATATTCACTACACTATTTAATACACACGTCTAAAATTTTCCTCGAGGAAAAAAATCCTGCAGGAATTCCTTGAGGACAGTTGCACGGGATTCACGAGGAATTTGCTTGAGAGATTCCTCGATGACATTTTTGGTTGGGTACTGCATTTAACGAAACTGTACTTATTATACGGATAATGTTGGTCTTTTACACTTTGGATAAGTGTCATGATGTGAAGAAACTTGAGGTTGCTGCTGCGCATCTCTATGAGGCATCAGCCAATCGTATTTACTTCTAAACGTCATCTATTTTATAACAGGGATGGCAGTAGCCAACAGAATCATGCAAAATTAGGACAAACAGGGAGGTGATTTGGAAGGTAGGGAAATTAACGAATTCGGGTTGCTATGTGAGCTCACGGTATTCTTTCCATCATGGATGAGTGCAGTAACATCTTTTGAGAATAGATATTCCAGACCATAAATTGATTCCATCTGCACTGCAATGCATTACGGAACAGACTGACAGAAGGGCCATTGATACATGAAGCATATGAGGAAATCTCCTTTTATTTTTCACTTTTCGAGGTACCAAAAGTTACACTGACGTTTTCGTAAAGCACACTGTCCAGGAGCAATTAAATGAGTTCCAACGGGACTCATTATCTTCATCTTTGTCTTGTTCATCCGAAAAAGCCTGTGGCACACCCAAACTTCTCACCCTGGGAAGAGCTACAGCAGTGAGAACGCAACAGCACAAAAATCGAATTTTAGTTAAAATAATGCTTCTACTTTTTTAACTTTAACTCGTTTCTATATGAATTAGCAGTATTGGCTTTAAGAGCAATCAAAAGCGTGTAAGAAGACCTTTAATTCAAGCCCAAGTTGAGTAAAAAATGTTGAATATAGCGATAGTTACGGGCGGTTGAAGTTAAAGCTAAAAACAGTAGGTAATCTTAGTGACAATAAATTTAAACATTAAAACTTAAATCGCCCATGACTGCCACCCAGTTTATCGTTTTTACTCAAGCTTAAATTAAAAGTATTTTCACACGCTTTCGATCAATTTGGAGCCAATACTGTAACTTTTTTCAGAATTAAGCTACAATTGAAAGACTGCAACAACTCGATTTTTGAGCTGTTGCGTTCTCACTGCTGTAGCTCTTCCAAGGGTAAGAATTTTGGGTGTGCCTCAGGTCTTTTCGGATGAACAAGACGAAGACAAAGAAAATGAGTCCCGTTGGAACTCATTTGAATGATCCTGGACAGTGTGCTCTACGAAAAGATCAGTGTAACTTTTGGTACCTCGAAAAGTGAAAAATAAAAGGAGATTTCCTCATATACATGTTTATTACTTGTGTACTGACTGAATTATACTTGTCAAATTCCAAAACATCTCATAGACATGCAATTTTGATTATTCTAAATCATTGGTGGGTAATGCTTGTGTATATATGTGTTGTGTATATATGTGTTGAGTAGCGGTAGTGGGTCATCATTCAGTATCGAGCCCTACAAGGAGGAGAGTGGAAGGGATAAAAATAAGAATTGGAGAAGCATCTCTTTAAAATGAAAAGCTGCGGAAATGCATCGTTTTGTGCAAAATAACTAATAATAAATGTGAACGCACCGTTGTGTATGTAGGCCTAGAACAGTCGAAAAAAACATTCGTATAGATATTAGTATGGCTCTACGCCACAATATACATATATTATTTTTTTTTCTTATATTATCCTGCTATACGTCCGGCTTTTATGTAAGGGCACCACTCTGGGCACTGAGCAGTTGGGAAAGGGAGAGAGATGAGGGATGGGAGGCCTCCCCAAGACAGGAAGGGGGGTAGGGGGTAAATGAGCTATTTAGCTGCGAGAAGGTTGCCCCACCCCTTTACGAGGAGCATTGCAGGGAATATAGGCACATGTGAAAAATTACAGAGGTGCTTACTCGAAAAAGTCGCTTTGGCCGGGAATCGAACTGCGAACTCCCGCGTGCCGACCTACAGCCTAGCCGACTGAGCCAACGCGCGCTAAACTGTATATATATATCTTACTATATATATATATATATATATAGTTATAAGG
>JAPYYV010002948.1:0-22998 GCA_030522625.1 Copidosoma aretas
GAGATGGGTCGGTCAAAAAGTGTTCGGTTTGTAAAATAATTACCCTAATACAGATTTTTCATAATTTTGTATGTTACCTAAATAGAAAAATTAAAACAAAGAAGTGGGTGCTTACATAGTTTATTCATCATGCATATGATTCCGCAGTCCATCAAGTTATCTTTCAACATCCAGCGATAACGTAGCAGTTTTGGTAAGCACCATCATTTAGTACTGTTGTATCTCAAAGAATTATAACCTTGGACGCAAAAAGGCATACCCTCATTGTTAATATTTCGACGAGCTACCGCAAATTACAAAAAAAAATGTGAGTCTAGGACCAGCAGAAGCGGATATATGTTAAAATTTTCTGACGCTTTAGATCCGAAGCGCTGCGCTCGAAAAGTGCGCTCGGCAGTTCGGGTGAATAGCTAAGCCACCGCGGCACAGTGGTCCCAAACGCTGAAAAAATTATTAAAATTCGTGCTTCCCGCGAATTTTGAATCAATTTAATCAATTTTGGGCTTATTTTACTCCTAAGACCATAACCTACAAGAATCTGTTTTCCTCAGTCCTGTGACGACTTTGCATATATATGGTTTTTATGTATATATATAGCGAATTTCGATAGTCACATTACTGTGTATACATAAAAACGTTGTTAAAGTCAATCAATTTGTACCAAATTTAGTGTACAGGAGTTTCTGGGGTCGCTGATTACGAATCTGGAGTTAGATTTGCCAAATTCAATATGGCGAATCCAAGATGGCCGCCAAAATTTTCAAAAATCAACCGATTTGTACCAAAATTAGTGTACGGAAGTTTTTGGGGTTGCTGATTACGAATATAGAGTTAGATTTGCCAAATTCAAAATGGCGGATACAAGATGGTAAACAACATTTTTAAAAATCAACCTATTTGTACCAAATTTTGTGTACGAGGGTGTTTGAGGTTGCTGATTACGAATCTAGAGTTAGATTTGCCAAATCTAGAATAGCGGATCCAAGATGGCCGACAAAATTTTCAAAAATCAACCGATTTGTACCAAATTTAATGTACGGGGGTTTTTAGGATCGCTAATTACGAATATGGAGTTATATTTGCCAAAATCAGAATGGCGGATTAAATGTGGCCGCTAAAATTTTCAAAAATCAACCGATTTGTACCAAATTTAGTGTACGGGGGTTTTCGGGGTCGCTGATTACGAGTATTGAGTTAGATTTGCTAAATTCAAAATAGTGCATACAAGATGGCGGACAAAATTTTTAAAAATCAACCGATTTGTACCATATTTGGTGTACGGGTGTTTTTGGGGTCGCTGATCACGAATTTGCACACTGAGAGAAGGACTTATTAACTGTTAACATGTACGTATATTGAAAGAAAGTTAATTGGCATATTGATACCTACCATGATATATTTTTTATACTAATTGGAACTGAATTACAAAATTTTAAACTGTAATTGTAAACAGACGGTATCTTAATATTTAATATATCAAAGTTGAGTTGCACCTGGATCACGGTAGGTACGGCACGCGAGGCAGCAGAAAACTGGCGATTGTCATTCAGGAAGCCGAAAAAATTATCAAAATTCGTGCTTCCCGCGTATTTTTACTCAATCAATACGAATTTGGGCTTATTTTGTTCGTAAGATCATATGCTACAAGGATCCGATTCCCTTCGAGGTGTCATCCATCATTATATATATATAATCAAGGTATGTATATAACAAATCATAACAATTCGCAAAAAATTTAGTCTAATTAGAGAAATAGTATATGCGTTTTAAAAATATACGCATACACACGCAAAAGTACACACACATGAAAGCACACAAAAATAGAAAGAGCGAGATGTAGGGACATACAACTACAAAACATACAAAAAATGATTCTATTAACACATGACTTTTTTCTCCTATTCAAGAGAAATCGTAAAAAAACCGTTAAAAATGAAAATTTTCGTTTTCTGACTGTCACTGACGTCACTCGCCAGTCACATGACTCTGGGAGATAAAAAATATAGGTATTGTATCTTTGTATTCTTCTATAGTACTACTAAACTTCAGAGGTTTCAACCAAAATTTTTTCGCAACCGTTTTACTTGAAGTGGAATGCTCCCATATATAAATATGTACATATATATATATATATATATATATATATTTTTGTGTGTCTATTAATACATGCATATGCATATGTAGCCCGCTTAAGTGATAATTTGGGATGTTTTCATCGATATAAAGAATAAAACTCATGTGTTTGGTCGTTTTTACACATTATTCATTGTTTTATTACAATAAATAATGCGAATTATTATAATTTGTTATATATATACCTTGATTACATACATATAATGATGGATGACAACTCGGACGGAATCGAATCCTTGTAGCTTAAGATCTTACGAACAAAATAAGCCCGAATTCGTATTGAGTAAAAATTCGCGGAAAGCACAAATTTTGATAATTTTTTCGGCTTCCTGAATCACTGTCGCCAGTTTTCTGCTGCCTTGCGTGCCGTACCTACCGTGATCCAGGTGCAACTCAACTTTGGTAAATTAAATATTAAGATACCGTCTGTTTACCATTACAATTTAAAATTTGTTAAGTAACAGCTGTCTATTCAGATAAAAAATATATTATGGTAGGTATGAATGTGCCAACTAACCTTCTTTCAATACACGTGCATGTTAACAGTTAATAAATCCTTCTTCCAGTGTGAGAATTCGTGATCAGCGACCCCGAAAACACCCGTACACCAAATATGGTCCAAATCGGTTGATTTTTAAAAATTTTGTCCGTCATATTTGATCCGCCATTTTAAATTTGGCAAATCTAACTCCAGATTCGTAATAAGCGACCCCAAAACCCCCGTACACAAAATTTAGTACAAATCGGTCAATTTTTTAAAATTTTCTCCGCCATCTTGTATCCGCCATTTTTAATTTGGCAAATCTAACTCTATACTCATGATCAGCGACCCCGAAAACCCTCGTACACAAAATTTGGTACAAATCGGTTGATTTTTAAAAATGTTTTCCGCCATCTTGTATTCGCCATTTTGAATTTAGCAAATCTAACTCCATACTCGTAATCAGTGACCCCAAAAACCCCTGTATACTAAATTTGGTACAAATCAGTTGATTTTTAAAAATTTTGGGGGCACATTTGATCAGCCATTTTGAATTTGGCAAATCTGACTCCAGATCCGTAATCAACGACCCCAAAAACCTTCGTTCACTAAATTTAGTACAAATCAATTGATTTTTGAAAGTTTTGGTGGCCACATTTGATCCGCCATTATGAATTTGGCAAATCTATCTCCGGATTCGTAATCAGCGACCGTAAAAACCCCCGTACATTAAATTTGTTACAAATTGGTTGAATTTAACAACGTTTTGATGTATACACAGTAATGCGACTATCGAAATTCGCTATATGTACACATAAAAAACATATATATATATATGTATATACAAAGTCGTCACAGGACTGAGGGAAACAGATTCTTGTATGTTATGGTCTTCAGAGTAAAACAAGCCCAAAATTGATTAAATTGATTAAAAATTCGCAGGAAGCACGAATTTTGATAATTTTTTCAGCGTTTGGGCCACTGTGCGTCGCCGCCGCGGCCGCAGGGGAAGTTCCGCTCACTGATCATTTTTCATACGGTACAGAAAAACTTTGTGTTATACTTCGTCGTAGCAACAATAGAAAGAGCTAAAAGTAGTTGCAAAATGACTTATCCAAAAATATAGCTAAGTTGCCATTTGGTTAATATGATTTGTCGTGGGGGAACCGTTCATCCGAACTTGTCTTAAACCGTTAGATTTAAATCACTGTGTTACCTTAATATTGTATACGCTTTACCCTTTTTGTATTTTGTACTAAGCAATTAAGAATAAGCTTAAGTTTAGATTTGCAATATGTAACTGCTTTACTGCCCGTGTCATCTAAAAGTTTTGTAAAACCACGTGTGCAGCGGCACGCGTGACGCCATTTAGCCGTTAACGTAAACCATCAATCCATTCTTTTCCCGATGCATACATGTACACCTGCCCCATTTCTTCTCTTCAAATTTGTAAAACGGCAGATGCAGTGGCGTCCACCTTCGCATACTATACACACATACGCATACCATACTCTCGTCTTTCTCTTCTGTGCGCAACTCTGGCCAAGGAACTCTGCAAGAGCGTCATCTCTCTCCTCCATATGAAAGAGGAAATTTTTCCTGATGTACTGTTACTTTCCCCCGCAAAGAGGAGAAGAACAGCGGGGTTTCTCAGCGATAGTGGATACCTCTCGGACCCCACTATTAGGCCATGGTGATAAAAAGCCCCGCGCACCCGCAGACGGACACTCTTGAATTAGAAGTTACCCTCGCAGGACGGACACCTCTACTGAAAGCCTTTACTTGCACTTGGATCGGCCGCTACCCAAAATCCTCGTCTGTCGGATCCACTCGCTCTCGGAGAACCCCTACTTCGTCACCGCCACTAAGCAACGACTTAACCGACGCCGTCCCGCCGCTACAAGACTCCTCACCGGAGCCCGCTATATACCCTCACACACACACCTGTATACACATTCTCTCGTTGGCTTCGTAACTAGCAGTAAAGCAGTAGGTAAACTAAATCATACTAAAACTAGTTAATTGTATCTTTCTCTCTCTCTCTCTCTTTCTTTTATTTTCTTTCCTTCTACTCTCCGTAAGTGGTTCTTGCCCAGCACCCGGGTGGCTCACGCCTCTCTCTCTTTCCAAAACCTTTACGCAAAAGTGTTATTTAATTAAACTCTTCCCACCACGGTGGTTATTCCGGCCCGCTCTGGACGGCCATCTTATCCTTTCCTAACCGTACGACCTTACGCTGTTCTTCGGTAGCCAGACTCTTTCTCTCGGGAAGGAGCCGGGTACCCACGTACGACGAGCAGTGGGTTTACTCCTGTCCTACCTCCCACGTACTTAATTTAACTTCGATCAGAGAACGAACGACCCTGCCACGGGCGTTAACTCGCCAGCGCTACAGGGCCAAAACCAACAAATGTTGCGCTGGACGTAACAACAGTTTAAAAATATTCAAGGATGAAAATGTTAATTTTTTAATGCTTATAGCAGTCAAACAATTGTAATATATGTACTTATGTGCCTTATTTTGATCTTCAAAACGATTTCATGAATCTATAAAAATCAGGTTTTTGATATTTCTCAATCGAAAAAATTATAATCCAATCTGAGAAAAAATTATATCTGGTAAAAAAAAAAAAATTATTTACCAATCATTTATGATTTCGATTTACTATTTCCTTATTCTTGGTATTATTGACGTACTACGAATTTTTTTTTGAATCCTAACTCAAAATATGTACGATGTTTTTGCTGAATTTTCAGTATTACGAATATTTATTTAAGTAACAGTGTCAAATAATTCGTTCGGTTGTTGTAAATAAAATAATTTTCAACAATGTTTTTTGTACTATTTAGGTAGACAAATTATTGTATTAATGTTGAATAATTCCATTTTTCAGATCATACAAATAGCTGTTTCACTATTTTGAATAATCCTGATTCGTCATTTAATAAAATTTTTTTCATTTAAAATAAACAGAAGAATGTATCTTAAAGAAACTTTTTGCTAATTTATTATCAACGGTTTTTTTATCACGCGATACTTCTGCGTTTCCCCGAGTTAGGTTTCTGAATTGCTCAGTATATTTTATTTTACAATAAAAGTCTTAAAACAAATTGCACAACTTGCTTTGTAAAGATTAGCATTCCAGCACTTTGATATATTACCCAACTATTATCTCTCAACCGTATTTCTTAGTGTCACCTTAGATGTCGATCTAATTAATTGTTTCTGTTTCTCTATTGAAATTACGAAGGCCCTAAATCGGATATATTTCCAGTAGTTTTAGTATCTTGTCCCTTACTTCTTGACTTATTCCTGTTAACCCCTTATCTTTTTACTTCCTTGACCCATACTTCGCTAATTTTGTCCTTCATCTCAGGACATGTTAATACATGTTTTCTTCTTTCTGATTTTCATTGCATACCCTACACCTTTTATTTAAATATCTCTCTTGCACGCCCTTCCCACAGTACCGCACCTTAATATTGTCTATTGCTCTTTTATTTTTCCTTTCAACTGCCTGTTTTCCCAATATTTTTTAGTTTCTGGTTCCCCGCAAATTTCTTGTCAAAGTAACAATAAGTGTATTTTCAATTTTGGCTTAACTTGCTTGTATTTCTTAATTCTCTTTAATTTTCATTTTTCTTTCCAGTCCCTCTTAAAGTTTGAGTAGTCTCTTATTGTCGAACAGACAGTCTTATAGGTTATGGCTGTATGCTTTTGTAATGTAAAGAATATTAATCAATAAACTGACTTTGATTTAGTGCTGACACACCATAATTTGCAAGAACTAGAATAAAGTAGAAATTTCGAATAGTTGTATAGTATTTTTTATACGCGTAGTTTGATTTATTACGTATGTCTTTAAAGCTGTTATTGGAGTATCCCATTACAACCTATGTTCAAAGACGATACTTTCAACTAAATCATCTTGAAAACTAGCCTTACTTTATAAATTTTTTAATAACATGAAAAAATTTAATGTTTACCATATTTGTTTGATCTGTTAGTGACGATAAATTGTCTACCTTATAATCCGCTGCTACTGATAGAAATCACTTTCATGGTTTTTTTTCGCTTTGTCAATTATATAATTCCTAGTATTTTTCATTCTTTTCGTCTCTAATAATTTTCTCTTAGATTTCATCCTTTAACACCTAATCTATAGTACAAAAATTTTTTCTTTTCCTTATTATGCCTTATCTAATTGTGTGTATTCTCTTGACGAATGTATTGCTTTTTCTGGCCCTTCTCTCTTATCTTTTATACCTCATTTCATCTATACTCATGGACTTCAGTTACTGTGCTGCATATTCATTGCTTGTATCGTTCCACTTTCGCCCTACAGATACTCGTTTCTAAATCTTTATTATTGTCTGTTACATTCGATTTTAGAAAAATCCTACTATTTTAACACTGTTTAATCTCTTTTCCATCTGTTTTTAAATTCGTTTCCTGTCTTTATTCATATTGTTTACTTATCCGGTTTTTTACATTTTTATAAGCTCTTTTCCATGAGTATGTTCATTCTCTAGCTGCGTATATAATCTATTAAGCTCCTCTCTAAAATTCCTGGTACCTGGACCTATTCTTTCAACTGCAGTATCTAAGTACCTCACTTCTATTTCTGGCCCTTTTCTAATTCATTTTTCCTTGTTTCAATTCTAATTGTAATCCTTGTACATATGCTTGCAATATTTTTCCTTTTTGTCTATTCACTACACTACTTACATCATTTTTGGATCTCGCTTTACTGAATACATTATCTATTACCCTTCTGTTGTTGATGGTTACCCCGACGCTACTGCTACCTCTACTGCTGTTTGCGTTGATATTGGTCTTATCATTGTTGTCGTCTGCCCCTTCTCGTTCCGATGCTTCATCACTTCCTCTTAGTTTCTCATTCAACGTGCTCTCCGTAGTTTGTTCAGTCTCCTGTTTTGCTGCAACTGCCGTATCCATCTGGCGCTCGTTGATTGTATTTATTTTTTCTGTTTTCGCCGTTACCAGCGTTAGCTTCTTGGCCAAAGCTGCCTTTTTTACCTCCCGAGCCTTTGGGCTTGACCTGACAACGTCTTTTTCCGTCATCTCTGCGTTTGGTTTTGTCTTTGCTCTGGAATCACCGCTGCTTAATCTATGTCCGGCACCTGAATGTTACTCGATGCACTCCTTGTCATTGCTGCCGCTTTCCGTGCTCGGAGCGACTCGTCAAGTAGTGTCAATAGACACTACTGTTCCTGTAGCGATTCCCTTCTTGCTTCTTTCATCACTCCTGTTTGTTTTTTTGCGGGCACGATAATCCTCTTGGATTCATCGGATCCCGCTCTTGACTCATTCTTTTTTTTTTTCTCCCTGTAATCACCGTATGAAAAAGACATCGTGTCCTTATCCTCTGGCTCAAGGAACGTCTTTTCTTCGGGGCTGCCGTTTAGGGCTGTTCAATCTACGGTCTCTGATGTCTGTAAAATAATTTTCTTCTAACCAATTTGCCTGTTTTGAGGTACCTTTTCAGCCTTTTTGCTTCCCGCTTGTATTCATCGGATGTCGATGTTTTATTTTTTACTCCTTTTGACCTACCTCTTCTCCTAGTTTTAATCGTCTCGGCACCGCCTTTTTCTTTATTTTCCCAGTGCTTGGTTGTCCATCTTTCTTCCCGCCATTATTTGAGAGCGCTGGTTAACCTTACTTACGCTGTGTTATTACTATTTTATTACTATAAATTTCGCAAGCCTTTATACTAGATAACCCTTTTTGGTCTTCCTTAATCCACCTTTTATCATCACTATCGAGTAGTAAGGCCCTCAGACTGTAAAAACTTACTTTAACGCAGACCCATGATGCCTTTTGTCTGACCGCTAAAGTATTCCGTCTGATGATTATCACACAATGATCTTATTTAGAGCAAACTTATTTCCAAATTGTTGATCTCTTTAGAGTAACATAAGAGCGTACGTGTCATAGAGAGCTGTTGGTCATGTTAATATCAGCTTGCAGCTATATATACGTATTAGAAGTTCGATGTGATATTGCTACGCATGATACCTGTGTACTGCAAGCTGAAAGAACGTTGGCAGAAGAAAATGTGGAGCAATACATCGGGTCCATTGGTATTAGATACACGCAGTGGTAGAAAGAAAAAAGTTTCCTAATCACTTTTCAAGTAATCTCAATAATAAGATTCAGGTAATTTCTAAGACCCTTCATGGGCTTAGACACTTATGTACCAAAAGATAGAACGAGCACTTTGCAGAAGGTGATACGGGAATCAATTTAACTATATTTAAAAGTTATGCTTATTTGCTTGCAGAGAGAAACAATAACTTCTTATCCTCTTTTAGGAGGATAGAGCGAGGGGTACCGTATCGACTTGAGGGCATATAGCTGGGAAATGCCCTGTTGATTTCAACTCGCTAGTACTCACATGATTGTTGAAAAATAAGCACTAAAAAAATATAAGTTATTGATAGAGTCATGAGGTTTCTGTTAGTTTTTGTCAAAATTGACAACTGTCTCCGCTGTTTCAGTAAAAATTATAACCTGTAAATGTACAGAGCACAACAGCTTCAATCGACAAAAATCTGCTATAAGTTTTAGAAATCAAAATTTTTTTTAGCATAATGTTGTTCTATTGTATCTTGAAAACATCCGTACAGAATTTGAAGCCAAAATATTGTCGAAAAATTTCTGGGAACAATCTAGTGAAATTATGTCGTTCCGCCACTGGTCTCTTAGCTGTTCTTTGGTTACATTTTCTCTCATAACTTTTGAAATCGTCTGTTGTTCTAGGGGCCCTAAGATACTTATCTATTCAGAATTTTACAAGCTTTCATTTGGTTACTCGTTCGTTTAGGTCTACTGTTTTATTTCGTAGCTATCTCACGAAAAATATTTGAAAATTTACAGCAGATAGCAGAATACATGGCAATTGACCTCCAACTGAAATATGCTCACTGTTTTTCTGAGACAGCTGCAAAATAAAAAATAAGACCTTAACAAATGAGTAACCAAACAAAAACTTGCAAACTCTTTAATAAATTAGTATCTCATGGCCTCTAGAAGACCGGACGATTTCAAAAGTTATGAGAGGAAATGTAAACAAATAACAGCGGGACGAGTGCAAGAACGACGAAATTTCACTCAATTGTTCCCAGAATTTTTTATTGATATTTCTACTGGAAATTTTTTACGGATGTTTTTTAGAGATAATAGAACATAGTATGCTAAAAAATTTTGTAATTTCTGAAGTTTATAGCATACTTCTGTCGTTTGAATCAATAGTGCTCTGTAAATTTGTAGGTTATAATTTGTTTGAAACATCCGAGACCGGTATCAAATTTTGACAAAAACTAATACAAACCTCATAACTCCATCAATGACTCATAATTTTTTGGTGATAATTTGTAAACGATTATGTGAGTACTAGCGAGTTGAACAAAACAGTGCAGTTCGCAGCTATATGCCCCTAAGTTGATACGGTACTCGCTCTATTCTCCTTAATACATTTTTGATGCACTCGTAGTTAGTAACAATGCTGTCAAACTCATATATGGCAAGAAATAAATTACAATTCAAATTCGAAATAACAGATTACAGAGAAATAAAAAAGTATGAATAATAATTGAAAATTTATGAATCGAATTCGAGATAAAAAAACGAAAGACGAAACTAGGATGTTCTCTTGCAGACCAATAATGTTGTTACTAATAATGAGATTTTGAATGGTTTGATTTCGATAACAACTATGCTTAACGTTTACCAAAGGTACTAAATAAGTGTACAATCGATAAAGACGAAACTGGGAAGATTTATTCGATTAAACAACTATGAGCAATACTCACTAAATCAAAACTAAAATCATTCAATCTAGAAAATAGTTAAAATGATCATTCAATATCTTCAAGGTACTATAAGTCGAGTCCTTCATTATCTAGTAGGTTTTAAATGTCACAAAGCTTTATCAGATAAAAGTTGCAAATAATTCTTTAACGAAAAGTAGGTTATTGTTAATCGGAGATTCAATTACATTGGAAACTTATATTTACGAATCTAAATCTACTTGTCACAATAAACATATAGCCGTGAGATAATCATGTCAGAAAATTATAGCTTTCGACAATTTGATAAGTTTTATCTTAGGCAGATCCTTAATTCTTCAATTTTCGAATGAAACATGATATGAGATAATTATGCTGACGCAGTAAGTACCAAAATTATCGTAAGATTTAGGCATACGACCGAAGTCAAGAAAAATGAGCATTTCAATGATAATCAGCTGATATATTTACTAAATTCCTATCTATGAATTTATATACTTAGCTCTTTGAGATACTTTCTGATGAAACTTGATTCGTATGTATAATAATAAATTGGCCTTGGTTGATTCGAATAAATAAATGCTAACTAGTTGATTGAAATATATTTAAATAAATTTTTATTATAAACAGATAGCTATGGTACGTGTAATATTATTCATGTATGATTATTAATTATTGTTTTGTATGTGCAGGTTACCAGATGAGGGGAAAATTCAAAGAACGTAAGGGTTCGGAAATCCAAATAAATAGTAATTTAATATTCATAAGTCGAGTCTATTTGCACACCACTAACCAAATTGCCGGGAAAAAGTGTTGGGCATATTATGTACGTCAAGTAGTCTCGTGTACAGATACTTACGTAATTTACATGCGCATAATCTATGTATGCTAGCGCCACCGACACCGCTGCTACTCGTCCACTTCGTGTTTGACTCGCGCACGAGTAAGATGTTCTGTACTGACTCTTGATCGTCTCTTAGCTTATTCACCATAATCACTCTGATACATACATTTATCACTCGTACTTTGTATTGTGATTAATAAAGTGTTGTTAATAGTAAGTGCCTGTTTTTATACTCTCTGCGACCCTATAATAACAACAGATATTTATTTATAAATTGAAATATTGTCAATCAAAAATTATACGTGTGTAATAATTCATAATTGTTTTTATGATACATACTGAATTAATTTTTCTTTTGACGTAATACAGGGGCGCATTGGGTTTACAAAAATAATAAGAAATTTGTGACCCATCGCCATATTATTAGAAATTTATGATATAAATACTAGAGTTTAATGATATAAAGACAAAAAGAGATCATTAATCAATTAAAATAAGAAATATTTAGGGAATAATATCACTCTAAAAAACACTAACAAAAATCATCTGTATTATTTACAAATAAATTTATGATAATAATGGCGTAGGTACTGGGACCCATGACAAGACTGACACTATAACTATGTAAAAAAAGAAAGGTTCCGTTTGCAACCAATAAAACAAATAAATTAATTAAGTCCAAAGATGCTATTACAATAAATTTTTTGACGAAACATTGTAACCTACTTGTTAGTTTTTCAATAAACTGGTTATTGTATTCATCACAAGTATGAAAAATGTGAAATTTAAAAAACTGGGCGCATCATATACATATAAACAAATATTCGCGTAAACATTATATTATTATAAAAGAGTAGCACAGTAAGTCACCAGTTAGCGTAAACTAATCTTCGAATGTCAATTATTATTCTTAAATTTCTATATTTTTTTCTGTAACTCAGCATTTTGTTTCTCTGTCATACATAAGTCATTCGATTTTGATTTTAAAAATGTCAATAAACAGTCGATACAGAAATATAAATAGTTTTTTTGTGATTGTAAAATCCGAATCGTAATGAAAATGTACGAAAACTATTAAAATCATTCGCGAGTTATAAAACGTGTTTTATGACCGACTTTACGTCATGACTTGTCAGAATTTTCTTAATTAATATTTCATGTTATCTCATCATATAAAAATTACTCATTTTCAAAATAATAAAGTTCCAGAAAAACAAAAAAATGCCTTTGTAACACATTTATACGTTTAGTACAACGTGATCCTTATCTACGAGTATGGCAAGCTTTTGCGCTCTCACTCGGAAAGCTGAGGTTGGAATCCTGCTAAGAACAGTTTTGTTTTTGCGTAATCTTTTTTTGGTGTCAGTTTGTGATGTCGGTCCATTTTATAATCATTCTTATCCAAAAGTGTCAAGCGTGCCTAAATAATTTTTACTCAAAAAAGTTCTGAGTCTTAAACTGTCAAATAAACTATTTGCAAAAAACAACATCCATAAAAAATGAATTGTTTATTCTCATAGATGAAGTAAGTACAAATGAAAATAGTTTCCTGTAAAGAATAAAAGGTAACAAAAAAGAATTTACAGGAATTAAAATGATTTGTGGAATTAATACTTCACTTCGTACATTTTTATCTGTAATTATTTCTGCTTCAATGTTGGATTTGAACAGTTAAGTAACTTTTAATCGTGTTTCATTACACAATCTATTTGATGTACTCGAATTTCCGATTAACATTACTATTGAACTGAATGTCAATTGCATTTTGTGTTGTGTCTGGCCTTTATTTATAATATTCCAAACTCCTCCAGAAAAAATTCACAAAATTTTTACTATTGGCGAAATTTAATGGGAGTTACCACCTAATATTATTAGTCAACCACCAAATGGTTGTTCACAGTTACATGAATCTTTGAACGTATTATTTACTATTTCTGAAATTTTTTTTAGCAGTACAGTAGCTTTGTCCCAAATTATCACATCTGCTTTTCGTAATATTATTTTTATCAAACTTTTCTTATAAAGATGAGCTTTCGATAATGCTTGAATCTAATTGCAGTCAAAAAGCACGATGACTTGTCATGCTTTAAGGTAGTAAAACCCATGCAATTTCTATTACAGCCATTGATAAAACTTAGACTTATCTTATTGGTAAAAGTGCAGTGAAATATGTGAGATTTGTATGAGAACGTGTTATTAGGACCTGGTATTCTGAAATTTCACTCAATTTTGTTTCTATAGTTGGCTCAAGAATATTAAAGTTATTGAAAAATTTATCTTCTGATTCAAGGATTCTATTTAAAACTGATGACGTTTTGTTTTACTTTTCTTCCATGAGATATTGCATGAAACAACTTTCAGTACCGATAAATGTGCCCTCTGGGATTAAATAAAACAATTATATTTGCATGCGTTAGACCTCTTTTTAAAATTCCATTGTGTAAACATGTGCCAGTATTTGCCCAAATATTTTGTTTTTTAGTATGCCATTCACTAATATTTGAAATGTGTCGGGAATAATATGACTGTTATATTTAGAATATTGTTGAAAGAAGTGGTATTAAAATATATTTTTAATACTTCTTTCAATTATTTTCATTTAGAATTACATGTAACAAATAAATTAAGTCAAGATTACACTGCGATGGCGAGATTGATATAGTTAGTCCGTGGGATTAGATGGACCTTTGAAAATCTGGTATATTTAACCGAAAGCTTGTATATATTTATTGTACGATCAAAAACTCTTGCTCTTACTCGTACCAATTATTTGAGTTAAGAAATTATTTCACATAACATCTAGCCCGAACAGTCTGATAATCGCCCACTGCGTGGGCAGTAATGTGTCAGTCCTGGTCCAGGTGAGATTTCAAATTAGATGAACACCACGAGCAGAAGTAAATAATGTTCGGATCGCATGTTTGTCCCCCTCGGCTTCGCCTCAGGTGACAGTAAACATGTATTCCAGAATATTCTTTGTTTTACGACCCTATGTGTCTTAATAGCTATGAACTATCCCCTTTTGAATTTTACGTATGCATTTTTTTTATTTAAGCGTAATTACACACACACACGCCTTTGACTTAGCAGTGGAAACACGATTCGAAATTCGTAGATGCTGAAACGTGTAGAAAACACAAGATCGTTTACTAAAATAGTCTGACATATTCACGATATGGCGGTCGACGCAAATTTAAAGTGGGGAACAAAAAAAAATTACAGATGGAATTTAGATTAATTACACAGAAAAAAAATCGCTTCTAAACTATTGGCTCCAAGGTTGCTAATCATATTTCTACCATTCATATTTTTTCGCTTAATACATCTATTACAGATACAATTTCTTACTTGATTCATGAAATCTTTAACTTTAGAATAACACACCCATATCAATAACATGATCTGCACAAAATTTTTTCCACTTTAGTCAAAATCAGTCTAAGGAATACTAAGATATGTCTGATTATATACATGCGCACTAATACACCTACACATACTCACATTTTTATACATTTCTTGGTAAGTAAGGAATTGATTGATGTTTTAAATTTTGCGACATTGCATTTTGTTAATCAATGATGAGAAGCTAGCAAGTTAACTTTAAAAAAAAAAAAAAAACTTTAATCGAAAATCGATAAAATCAAGATAAAATAAACTCGTTAAATGTATCTAAAACTATTTTTTTTATCCAATAGAAAATTAATATAGTAAAATAAAACATAGTAAAATAATAAATTCTTTGAAAAATAGTATATTACAATACAAGGGACTTTAGTGCCGAGTATCGTATACTATTCATAAAATATATAAATGCTATAGCCCTTGTGCCTTTAGCCCGCTATAGTAATACGTTGTACATGGTTTTATTATTTCCTAAATCTTACACTATATACGACAGCCACATTATTGTGACAGTCGTGCATTTATATATGAATCCAGCATTATCCAACCTTTTGCAAACGAGTATCCAAATAAAAGCTTGTCAACTCTTGTATGGATTGGTATTTTAGGGCCCCTAGAAGACCAGACGGTTCTAAAAGTTATGAGAGAAAATGTAAACAAATAACAGCCAAGGGACGAGTGGCGGAACATTATTTCACTAAATTGATCCCAGAATTTATATTACCCAATATTTCGACTTGAAATTTCGTTCAGATGTTTTTAAGAGACAATATAACAATACTATGCTAATAAAATTTGTAATCACGAAAATTTATAGCAGACTTTTGTCGATTAAAGCAACTGTGTTCTGTAAATTTGTAGATTTTAATTTTTTCTGACACAGCGCAGACCGTTGTCGAATTTTGACAAAAACTAATAGAAACCTCTTAACTCCATCAATGACTCATAATTTTTGGGTGATGGTTTGTCAACAATCATGTGAGCACTAGCGAGTTAAACACAACAGCGCAGCTGGCTCAACAAGCCTAACCTTAAAATTTGAACGATTTTTATCAGCGTTTTGATACCTTTTTAAATTGCTTGATTGATTGCTGATTGAATATACTTCTTTTTGTACATCCTAATTTATTATGTATCCATTTTCAAATACATTTTATGGTTTATTATCGATATTTTGAGCATTAAGACTGGGTGTAAAAATTAAACCCTTTTTTTACAGCATAAAAAATTGATACTTGAGTCACGGAAAAGGGTGACTTAAGTGTAGGCTTAAAGCACGCAGTACTATACAATAAATTTTTCATAATATAAAAATCAATCATAATTAATGTAGAAAAAAAAGAAAACAAATACATAAATTTTAAATTTTGTTTTCCAGTATTAAAAAGGAAAAAAAGTTGGTTAAAAATCCGCCTAGCATATCCTGCGATGTAAATATAATATGATTTTGGTAGGGGTGTCTACACCTTTTCTTCCATCGCCCGCGCTAGCTCTTTCTACAAATTAAGAGAGAAAAAGCTTTCTGTCCCGTGATCCTAATCCAAATTAATCTGGGCCAATGCCTCCATGCCCCCAACACCTCCACCCATATAATTTTCAAAGCTTTCTTAAAAATCCCCCCCCCCCCGCAAAAAAAATAAGGTATAATTCTTTCAATTTTTCCGTTATTTTTAATCAGTAAAATTCGTCCATTTTTTAATCACTTCCCCACAGCCCCACCATAATTCTTTAGGGTACCACCTTCTCCGCACTCCCCTCTACATATCCAAATCTTGTCGGAAACGGCTGGTGTTTCGATGTTTTCCGACAGCAGGCTAACCCTCCCCCCCTCCCCCCACAGCCCTCTTGTATGTTTACTCCTTTCAGAAAAGGTCCAAAATCTTAAGAAATCAAAATGGATTTTATTGTTCATTTTAATCAAGGATACCACGTGTTAAAATTAATAATACAATTTTCCTGAATATCAATGTGAAACCTATAAATGTATTTTTATGTTGTAGTTGTACCAAATAATTGTTTAAGATGATGGATGTAATAACGAAGGAATAAAACTCGAAACCTAACACTATTGTTTTTTTGTAAAGTATTCCTACCCGTACACAAACTCGAGTTTATTTTTACGATTACCCTCTACCACCTTGGTGTGGAGCGTATTGATCCTAACCCTAAGTATAGCCTTTTTTACCCTAGTTTCTGTCGATACCCATGATCTCTGTCCTATCTACCCTACCTCTCTTTTCACCCCTTGATCCCAACATCTCTCCAAGTAGTCTTGCACCTACACAGAGCGCCCACGAAGCCTACCCCCGGGTCGCCCTGTGGTGTAGGACCTCTTTCCATCCTCGTACCCCCACCTTACCCCAAATAGGCCTGTATCTACCCAGAGTGCCCACAGAACCCACCTCCAGGTCGTCCTGTGATGTAGAACCAGCCACGAGAATTGGAAACGAATTCCAGCCGGAAACAAATCTGAATTAATTTTTCGAGTTGATTCGACCGGGATTCGAACCTGTGCCTCACTTGACCAGCCGTACCAAAAATGACCAAGACTTGCGTCTTAGCCAAATGAGCTACGACTGCTCCTCTAACGCTTATTTACAACTTCCGCAAAATGAGATATAATTATTAAGTTATTTAAATTTGAATTTTTGATACTTCCTTCCACATAAAAAATGCCTAAAAAGTTTCTACAGTACCTCAACTTATTGCTACTGCAGCAGAATCGATTTTTTTTCAAATTATCGTTAAGTAAATAAAAGAAAAGGATACCAAAGAAGTATGACTTACCGTTATTTATTCAGCTACATTGGGAAAGTACATGGAGGGCGGTGAGAGCGAGGCCAGTCGGCTGCCAGTACGTGCTATTGGCGGCCTGCTTCCATGGAAACGTCTTATATGTGGTGAAGGTGCTGGCCTAGTAGAAATTCACTAGGTAGGACGATGGCTCGATAGTGCCGATAGCTTTTTGGAAAAGGAAAATTAATAACAGGCAGAGACCAGCAGGAAAATGTAGTTAAGGTTGTAACTTAAAGAGAACAAATAATTTAAACTTAAAAATTTTGGAAATTGGGATGCTATTTAGGGGGTAAGAACCATTTTTCGCGATTTGCGGCGAAGCGTGACCTCCCAGTGGAAAATGTTTCATACCAAAGTTGTAGATAAATAAAAAATCTAAAACTTTTGTATGTAACATTTTTCGACATAACCTCAAATTCACCAAGAAAATGACAAAAAACCGATTTCTCAGTTTATTTTTCTCGCGTAAAAATCATTTAATTTTCATGAAAATTGGTGAGAATACATCTTTTGTTGCGTTAAAAAAGCATGAGTTTTTATTTATTATTTAAACGTATAAGTTCTTAGACATTAACATTTTTCGAAAAAACTACCCTTATATTGCATAAAAAACTGTATTAATGTTTTTTTATATTTTGATGTTCTGTAGGTTCCTTGTCACCGTTGAAATCTCTAGTTTTATTTGGTCCATACATGTTGACAGTTTATTTTTCATTAAATTGCTCAAAATTTGGAAAAACTAAAAAAACGACTTTCTGGTTCACGGATATTTCGATTTGTAAAATTATTCTTAATTTCTTCAATTATTTCTTTGAATGAAGGATTAAATTTCAATGGCAGAAGTTACTGTAGTATCATATCAGATAAATTTAATGGATTTCAGTACTACAGGTGCTATAAACCGTTCTGAAATTAAAAAAAACTAATTGATTCATTAAAAAAAAAAAATTGCAATTATGCATATACAAGTAATAAAAAAATTCGTTTTAGTTCCCACGTACAATTAATAACAAAACGCATGTATTAAATGTTTTAGTGTACACATCCACGTTGCCGTTATAAAAATATTATTAAACTTCAAAATCATAAGAAATACATAATTATTAAGTAATTTGACTAAATTTTGACCCCTTTCGTTTCGGTTTGTTTTCATCATCTATCAAAATTTGTAGTTCTATTGGCTTCTCAAAATCCTGTTCTTCAATGTCCTGTTCTTCATTCTCTATTTCACAACTCTTCCGCGGCTCCTCATCGATAATCTCTTCTGAGTCGCTCACGTCTTCAAATGGCAGTTTTTCTCTGTTTGCACAGTTTTCCTGACATCCACTGCATTAATTGGTGCATTTTAACCCATGTTTTCGACAACCACATCTTTACGTATAACAACCACTTGCACAGGAGAAACTTATGGATTTTAATAAGTTTTTGGGAATCAAATCGAAATTATCACGAGTCTACTCAATTTTTCGTGCCAGCCCCATTGCTTCGCTATCTTGTTCTCGGACCCGTCGTCCACATAACTTAACCAAGTTTGTAATTGGTAATAAGCTCTGTAGGAGTGTTGTGCAGCAGCTTCTCCACTAGGGCGAAGTTTTTCCAATTTGAAAGTTGATTTGTTAGTTGCCTCCTGGTAAATTTAAAATCGTCATTGATTTAATGACACATCCATTACCCTACTTTTATAAATACCAGCTATTAGTTGACACCCACCTTTTGATATTGAAACATGGTCTGCATCTTTTTTATAAAAAACACTTGCTAAGCTCGTTAATTTTGTGTTGTTTAAAAATGACCTCACTATTGTTCTTTTAACGTTTCCAACAAAAAAACCACTACGAGCTCTTCTATAAAACAGTACCACGAACCGTATACGACTCTATAGTACTCCAACACACTTAACTTCTACGACGAAACGAGATCCGTGACTCTCTAAGCCTGTCATTTAGTAGAGTGTGTGTAAATGAAGTCTGTCAGTAACGAATTTTTTCATTACTTGTGCATGCATGATTGCAAATTTTTTAAAACTAATTAATTAATTTTTTTTAATTTCAGAACGGTTTATGGCACCTGTAGTACTGAAACCCATTTAATTAACCTGATATGATACTACAGTAACTTCTGCCATTGAAATTTAATCCCTCATTCAAAGAAATAGTTGAAGAAATTGAGAATAATTTTACAAATCAAAAATTCCGTAAGCCAGAAAGTCGTTTTTTCAGTTTTTCTAAATTTTGAGCAATTTAATGAAAAATAAACTGTCAACATGTGTAGACCAATTGAAACTAGAGATTTTAACGGTTACAATGAGCACCTACAGAACATCAAAATATAAAATAACATCAATAAAGTTTTTTATGCAAAATAAGGGTAGTGTATTCGAAAAATGTTAATATCTAAGAACTTATACGTTTACAAAAAAAAAAAAAATTCATGCTTCTTCAACGCAACAAAAGATATATTCTTACCAATTTTCATAAGTATTATATGATTTTACACGAGAAAAAAAAAACTGAAAAATCGGTTTTTTGTCATTTTCTTGGTGAATTTGAGGTTATGCCGAAAAATTTTAAACACAAAAGTTTTAGATTTTTTTATTTATCTACAACTTTGGTATAAAATATTTTCCACTGGGCGGTCACGTTTCGCCGCAAATCGCGAAAAATGGTTTGTACCCCCTAAATTCATTCCCATTTCACTATTTCCAAAATTTTCGAGTTTAAATTTTCTTTTTTCTTTACGTTACAACCTCAAATACATTTTCCTGCTGGCCCCTGCCTGTTAATAATTTTTTTTTTTTTTTATGTTATAATCCGTATCGGCACTAGCCTACGATCTGAGTTTAACGGGAGTGCTAACCGTTCAGCAGAGATCCGGTCTAAATGGAATGTCACCAAAAAGAGTGACCTACTGCTCCGCCGTCATTTGCTGTTTTACCCTTGACCCACGTGACGCTTGCCGGCGGTAATCCAAGGGGCGAAAGGGTTGTAAATATAACCCTACTAAGGCGCTATTGTCATCGGTTTGATGAATTGCAAGTCCCTAATTTGCAAGATACATGCGTGGGAGGATTTTTAGTCCACTTGGGACGCATTTGCGCCAATTTTATTTGTGAACCCGCTTCCCTTGTGTTAGGGAGAGGGTAGGGGATTTTCCTCGCTTCCATATCCCGTCCTTCTTTACAAATTTGAGAAAGTTGTACAAAAATTCTGGTTTGTTTACATTGGCCATTTTGGCCTATTTTACGGTATGGATGGCATTGTGTATTTGTACAATATTTATGTTTATAATTGAACAAGAGAAGAGATGCTTTCAGTCACCTTGTAGCTGACTCCTATTGTACTTAGTCGGCTGTAAGAGCTCAGTCAACAGGTTCGCTGCTTGCTCTAGCAGGAGTGCCGAGTATCGTTAGCGGACGAAGCTCTCCGATCAACGAGAAGATACCTGCGCATTTTTCGATTGTCAAGAAATCTTTGGAGCAGTTTACGATTATCAAAAATAACTCTGGTCCCTTTAAGCACTTGGAGCTTCATTGTACTCTCATGGATCCCTCGGATATTATTTGATCATCGAGAAGACTTCGGACTTTCGGAGCATTAATTGATCGTAGATAACACTCTGGAGCATTATCCCATCGTCGAAAAGATCCGGGCATTTTTCGATCGTCGACAAGCCCTTGGAGCAGTTTTCGATCATCGAAAATAACTCTGATTTTTTTTGGCACCTTAAGCCTTTTTCAATCGTCTGTAAAAACACAGAAGATAATTCGATTGTGGAGAACCCCTCGGAGTATTATTCGACCGTCGAGAAGACTTCGCAGCATTATTTCATCGTCGAATAGCCTCTGGAGTATTTTTCTAGTGGTCGTACAACAAACTTTTTTTTTTCTATATAGTTGAATTCAAAACATTATTAAGTTTTGAAAATCAAAGTGTTAATGAATAATTATTTAAGCTCAAAATCGTTTTCATTGCAAAACAGCTACTTATTATTCAAAAACGTTAATTTTTAATATCGAATATTAAAGTATATAACTCTCTAAGCATGTACAATCAAGGATGCTTATGTACGATCTTTCAAAAATTTTTCACAACACATTGAAATTTGCACATTTTTTTAGTTGCTAATTCAATTGTTCAAAAACTATCTGCTGGATCGCTTTCATTTTTAGACTGATACTTCCACATGACTTTTACAACATTTGGGTGAATTTGGAGCATTCTTTTTAAATTGCAACTGAAGTTATTGAATAAAAACAAAAACGCTGTTTTCTGTGGTTTTTTTTACGATTTGCGACTAAACTGCCAATCGTGGAAAAACTTTTTTTATTTCGTAGGTAATCAACTAAGCTCTAAAAAATTTTCTAGCCGTTTTACTGTTTAATTGATACTTTTGTTAGTATTTAGTGAAGAGTGGGTAAAAATCAGACTATCACTACAAACTTGTCAATAAATAATAACGCAGAGCGTTTTAGGTGTTACTTTTTTAGATATATTGAAGAAAACACTATTCCTAAGAAATTCCAATAAAAACATTTCTTTCCGGAATTAGGGCATGGGATTTTGACATTTCTATCAGTTTAGGTGTGCAGGAGGTTTGTCCAGGTGCGTAAAGACGTATAGACACCTGGTCAGAACTGGCCATACACCGGCTTATTCTGCGCCAGGTTTCCTAGAATTTTTCCTGCAGGAGTTTTACTGGGTTTACCAGGCCTACATGGCTTCCCCGAAGGCAAATATGGAATGCTTGTAGGTTTAGTACGAGGTTCAGTAATATTAGCCCCCTCCTATTCCTTTCCTTCCCTTTCCTGAGTGCTAAGTGTTCTAAGCAGCGCCTGTAGCCAGAGCTGGACGTGCCGCACTATAAAAAAAAAATCTATATTTGTATTATTGACAAGTATTAGAGTTATTTCACGTCTTTTTAAACTTTTATTCTGTCCAAACAATGTGGGTTTCAAGAAATTTATGAAACACTATTGTTGACGAAAGTTGACATTCCTTTTACTTTTTCTGTGTTACTTTCATCCCCCTAACATCGTATTTTAAAGTTTTTTAACTCAGACTACCTAAAATTAGCTGCTTTAAACTATGTGCTGTGATTATTTCGTAACATTTGGTCATTTAGTCTTTGAGTACTGAGGAGTTTATAACAACTCAATCTCACTCCAACTGATCTCTCCCAGAAAATACTCCTGAACCTCTTTATTATCATTTTAAGAAAAAAAATGCATAAATTGTGGTTTCGGAGCAAGTGGTTTTATGCTTATTCAATCCAGATAGTATCGAGTAGAATCTATACCGTACGGATATACCTCCAGGCGAGGATTGCCCTCGACGATCTTGCGTGACCCTCTACTGTTGTCCTACAGCTCTTCTTTTTCATCCTGCTACGTATCCCTAGCCCCGATAAACTCGACGGAGTTCGATGACTACTACGTTGACGTTCTGGTTAAGGGGAATGGATCAAATAGGCTGCGCGGATGATGTTCATAGATACACTGAAAGAAAAATGGCAGTGTGAGACTTCAAACTTT
>JAPYYV010002949.1:0-19439 GCA_030522625.1 Copidosoma aretas
AAAACAGTACCTGTGATAATTGCAGATTGGAAATTATTTAGCATCCATTTCTGATCATGCAATGATAATAAATAACGCAAAATATTTAAAAAAAATAAACTTTCGAAAATTAAAAATTTTGGATGCGAATAGTGCAAGTTTCGCCGGAATGACCCATATATATTTAACCGAAAAAAAATTATCTGCGACTTCTTTGAACTAAAATAGAGAGCAAATATTCTCAAACATTGTGTCTCTCAAGCTGTTTCTTGATGAACGATTGGAAACTTTCAGGATAACTCCCTTGAACGTTGACAAGCAACTTTGTGTCACTAAAAGTTTAGTTAAGCGGAAACTTCTCGTGCCAACCAATCAGGGATACTCAAAAGGGACACCCACCCAGTTGTAACTGTATGCTAAAGTGCTGTATATAGGTATACTTTAGCATACAGTTACAACTGGGTGGGTGTCCCTTTTGAGTACCCCTGGTCTAGGCATGCAATGCTTCCTCTCCATGTATATATGCTCTAAGGTGGCCGCATACACTACTTTTTTTCTCATAAGATTTAACATGGGGAATGAGGGCAGCACCTGTTCTGCAACAGTGAATATACCTATGGCTGTGTTCCGCAAACAGCCTAATAAAATTAACCGAATAGAGATTTCGCCGCTTGAAGGGAAAGGCGACTTGGGAGGCTTAGCCATCTGGCGAGTGAAGCCTAAAGCACGGGATGGTCGCCACACAAGAATACAGGTATACAGGAAGGTTCAGCAATCAGCGCGCGAAACACTGGTTGGTTTCATGGTTTGCAGGGTTAGAGTTAAGTCAGTTGAGTTATAAGTAGTGCCTTATAAGTTTTTACATACTCTTCAAGTTAAAAAAGAGATTTGCAAGAAAAAGCGTGAGTTCATCTGACGCGCGTATCCTGTATATATACTTTTTTTTTTTTTTTATATTCATCATCGCCCCCTAAGGGGCTCAGACATGGCGTTTTGACAACCGTTGTTGTATTACGCCATACGGTATATAGCACGGTTTTATTAATCGGTTTTTTATCGGTATGGTAGGAACAGTGGGTTAGGTACAAGAACGATTTCCACCCTGGGAAAAAACTTTTTCATTATTTGAAAAAATCTTTGCCCAGAGTGGGAATCGAACCCGCGGCCATCAAGAACAGCAGGCAGACACTCTACCTACTGAGCCATCACGCGGCCTGTATATATACTTGTAGTGAACTTGTACATATAATTTTTCGTATTACGTAAACGCGAGTGCTACTGCAGTTTTTCGTCGTGCCCCGGCCTCGTTTTTCTTTTTCAAGAACACTACGAGCTATATACGTCTTCAAAACAAGTGTATGACTTATATACATGTATAAGTACACGAAACGTGTCCAAGTCTGACCAAGGGCCAATTTAATTGTAGGTACGCGAACGAAAGCGATACGTAAACAATAAACGCTCTCTCCTCAAACTATAGGTGTGTTTTGTCTGCAGATTGTGTGTTCAGCTAGACTGACCTGCCTAGTTTACCGGATTACCTCTCCGACTTAGCTGTATACTTCAAGGAAGGACCTCGCCAAGTAGCAGTGTTTGCAGCACGGGTCATACAGCTCTCAAGCATGACGTAAGCGACTCTCATACACTAGATATAGAGATTTGCAGTCCATATCGGCCGAGGTGCAGCAGTCGAAAAGAACAAGAGGAAGGTGGGGAAATCAGAGGAAGCAATGAGCGGCGGCGGTGGTTTTCGTGGCCGGGGCTTTGGACAGCGCACGGACGCCAACGGGTACGGCAGGAACCGCCACCCGACCGGCCGGAACCCCAACGCGAAACGGCTGAATCACAAACGTGGTGGTGATGGTCGACAGTTCGGCTCTGACGAGCGGCAGGACCAGAGCAGTGGGCACAAGCCCTACCCGTCCTACCAGCAGAGGCGAGGCTGGTCCAATGGTGCCCCCTACCAGTGGCCCCAGCCGCCTCGGAACGAGTGGAGTGCCAATAAGTCCTCCAGTGAACATTTGGATCGTTCCTCCGACAGGTCTGAGGGGTACAACAGGGGCAGGCCATATCAGAACAACAGAGGCTGGGGCCAGCGCAGGGGCTCGGGCGCGCGTCACCGGGGCTTTGAAAGGTCGTACCCCTATGACAAAAAACGTCCTGGCTCCCACTACCGCAGGTCGAGCAGCAGCAACAACAACAACAGAGGCAACTCTTCTGCTATTGCGGAGAAGTTCTCTGAGCCTGTGCCTGGGTCGGAGGAAGAGAGGCAGCGGAAAATAAGCGAGACCGCTGTCAAGTTGAGGCAGGTTCTGTCCAACATTACCGAAGAGGAGAAGGTAAACTTTTGGGACCAGTGTGTGAAGGATGGTTCAAGCGCCGACGATGCTGCTTCCTCCCAGGACAGTCTTGTAAGCTCGAGTGTTACTGAGACGAGGTCTGATGCGGGGTTGCCCACGGTCCAGGAAGATATCGAGGACATGGAGCGCAGAGTTGAGCCCGAGTCTAGCAATAAGATTGACTGTAACGAGTTCTCGTCCCCTGATAGCGAGCAGTTGGACAAATACGTCGTTTTGGATAGTATTGGTAACCCAGAAATTGATGATTACAAAGTGCTACAAAATACACCAAGCGGTAATGGTAAATTTGATAAGCTTGGTGTGATTTATGAAGTCAAAGAGATGCCTGAGTCATCAGGGGATCTTTGTCAGAATAATTGTCAACAGAAGTTAGTGACAAAATTTAAAAAACCCACCAACTTGAAGAACGTTGTAAAGATGCTGGACAAACAGCCCCCGAACGATTCCTCGGAAGAGCAGAATAACTGTGGTTCGACGAGTAATGTACCTGAGATGCATAAAAAGGATTCAAAATCCTTGTCCAAAGCAGAGAAGCCTGTAATAAGTAGTAAGATATCAGTGACCACGACAAATACTGCGAAGACTGTTGTTGACCTGCACTCGCCACCTGAAGTTGACATCCCCGGTTCCACTAACTTGAGTCCAAGTGTTGTCTGTCCACCCAGTGCAACAACTTACAAAACTGGTTCTTCTGAAGGAAAAGGTAGGCTGGTTTCTTTGATGTCAAAAAATGATGCTGTAAATTAAACAAATTATAAAAAAATTCGTTCATGTACCATGTAAACGTGAGTCATTGGGTGATAATTTCTTTTTGTTATTTGCAGATGTGAATGAATGAAAAAAAAATTACTTTGGTGGCTTTATCAATCAAAGTTTACAAAATATTTGATAAAAATTTTGCTGCACATCTAATAGATAGATATTTTAAACTGTAATTTTGTTAACTTACTGACTTGATGCCTTGAATTACTGATTCTAATGAAAAAAAACGAGTAAAAAGCTGACGTCATGATACAATTTTTTTAATTTTGTTATAACAATACACGTAACCATGTTTGGACTTATTTTAATAAATTGGCTATTTTAAAAAAAGCAATAAACTATTTTATTTATTGTCCATTCATATGTCTTCTCAAAATTATATTTATTATTACATTTTTTTGTGTCCAAAAACCTCACACACATGATTCTGCAATATATAATTCCATTAAAATTTATATTTGAATAATTTTTGTTTTTATTTTATAATCAATGCTTGTTTTTCTAAGACAATTTTAAATTTGTATAATATTTCCCGTTCTAAAATTAACAGTATACAAGCATAATTCAATTAATTAATTATTCAAAGTGAGTTACAAAGGAGATCAAATTTCATAGCATATTCGTAAGCAGTTGATGAATTCTTCTTTCATTGGATGTGAACTGGTCCCTAATTTTCATGCAATATCATGACATATTAAATTTTTTTTATGCAGACCAAGAATCATCTTCAAACTTGGGCCTTAAAGTTAGGAGCCAACAGCAACCACTGCCAGTATTTGATTCCAGGCCTCTGATGACTTGGCCCTCATCATCACTCCTGGCTGGTGCCACTTTGCAGGTACCATCTGTGTTGCAGCCACTGGTCACGATGCCACGGGTGAACTATCCGACTGTGCCATCTACGCTCGTCTCATTTGCTCCATGTGTGGTGTCGCCGTCAGAACCCTCGATACCGAGTCCAAAAGCGGTACTGTCAAGGCCTTTTGCTAACTTCGCAAGTACCAGCAGCAGTACGAGTAAGATTCTGGTGCCTCCCCAAACGGCTTTGCTCAACTTCAACGAGGACGACCTCGAGGTGATTCGGGAAGCCATGGAGTTCGCTGAACAGCTGGTGACTCTTGACGACAATTCGGCAACATCAGAGACCACAGTAACGCCCGTCGACGTGCCCGTTGTTGCACCAGCTACAACCATCACGCCTTTCGTTACAGCGCCTACTCCGAGCGTACCAAATTCCATCTCACCGTTACTGCTGCATTCGTCCGAGTCGGATCCGACCCTGCAGCTGTTCTCGGCACCGAGGATGGCGACTGTACCAGCAACCAAAGATTCAGCTAACCTGGGTCAAGCAGCTTGGACAGTTCCCAGTGGAATGGACTTTGATGATTCGAAGCTCTCACCACTGGTTATCAAGGAAGAGGAAACCGCGGGAAACATCCAGCCACTGGATATCGCAGAAATGTCGACGATGCTGTTGCCCCTGGCTTCCTTCAACCCAGGTATTGTGCCTTTGGTCAACGCAGTCACGATGCCCCTTGTTGCAGCAGCTACTGCAGTTCCTGTTGTGGAGGAAACGTTTCCGAGCACACGGCTGCCGAGGCGAAACTCCAAGACGGAAGTAACAATAAAGGAGGCCGAGATCTCGTGGAAGAGCAATGTGATAAACAAGTTCCTTAAGATGAGTGCCAACGAGATACGCAACATGATCGAGTGCAGCAGCCGCAGGAAGAACGACTTCGTCATGGACCGTCTGGTGAGAGAGCAGAGGAACTCGATCAACCGGGAAACTCGCATGAGCGAGGACGAAAGGCTCAAGGAGCACAATCAGGACGAGTTCATCCAGCAGGTCAACGCTATGCTGGATGCGAGTGCGACCTTCGACATTAACAATCTGCCCACGGAATTCTTGCAGCAGTTGAACAATGTGATGCTGAATTTGGAAGCAGATTCCGTGCCTGATCCATCCAATTTTACTGATACTGAGCTCGAAGCCTTCTCACTCGACGCTCAAATTGAATCGGCTCTAAAGAAAGAGGTATGTGTTTAGATATTTGCATTCAAATGTTTAGGACAGTTTTTTTTTTTTTACATTGTACGTTTGAATGATTCCAATTTGAAATAACCTTGTTGCAAAATACCTAGAAACAAATTTTTATTCGCAATCGTAGTCATCGATATCTTCACATTCATTTAAATGAAACAATATTCTCCACTGCAGGATAATCCCACAGTCAAGTTGGACCCCGAGCGATGGGAGGAGCCAGTGAAGCCAGTTCGTTGCGTAGAAAAACAAAAAGTCCAAGTCAAAATCGTTCGCGATGACTACGCCAAAATCACAGATCCGCAGCTCGTAGAAAATTTGCCGCAGCAACTTGCGGCTGAAATATTCGCGAGTGACCAATTTACCCAAACAGTCACGAAATTTGACGATAATCACACGATCTGTGCGTCCACGACAGACTTCATTCCGAATCAAAACCTGTTCCTGACGAGCAACGCGAACGAAAACGCTTTTGTTGTCAATAGGGCTGGGATCGCCGACGTCTTTGGAGCGGGTACAGATAAAATCACGCAGTCGACAAAGGCACCCTCACCCCAGCAGGAAACTAGTCATGGTGCAGTCCACCGCGTTGGCCATCATCGGAAGAGTCAAGTTCAGACTGACGAGAACGATACTGTCTGTATTCTTGATGAAATATCCTCGATGAGTATCGCTATGGCTGAGGCTTCCTCCACCGCGATTTCGGCAGATTCCAGTAGACTTGTAGATCAAAGCGTCGACGAAGTTGAAAACTGGTTGTCTAAGGAACGCAGATTTATCGACGCCTACAGGAACTTGACCAAGGAGGAGTGGGATGCGAAGTACTGCAAGGCAAAGGACCGAGACGCTTTCGAGCGTGAGCTCCAAGTTAAGACCTCGGAGTTCAGCAAGATAAATGCGCTCAGTCTCAGCAACGGAGTTGAACATACCTCCGACAGCGAGTGCGACACCTCTTACTCGTCGTCGAGCGAATCGGATGAAAAGACTCCGTCCAACGTCACCCAGCTGCTGAAAATGATAAAGAAGCGGGAAAAAATCGCCAAAGACAGGTCGCTCAGTGAAACCATAAGGGACGAGGTGACGGCCGAAATAGAGCGCAGCTGGCGCGAGAAGCAAAAGCTTAAGAAGCGCAAGTCAAAGGAGCGCTCGAAGAGGAAAAAGGACAAGAAGGAGCGTAAGAAGCACAGCCACGACAAGAAGCTAAACAAGCGCTCAAGGGCAGGGGAAAATAAATCTGTCGACGATTCGAGAAGTTGTTTGCTCTTGGAAAAGGATATTACAAACAAAGCTGGGGAAGAGTGTGCGCTGACAGCTAGGAACTGTCAGGTAAAACTGTTACAGGAGAATGACAATTGTGTTACTCGAAAAGTCTCAAACTCTGACAGAGTGATTGATCAAGAAATTTTCAACAAAACGATCCCCAAAAACATCGCTGCAAAGACCAAAGCGATGGCTGTCGTGACGGCAGAGATCGTTAGTGCGCTTGTTGAAAATCCAAAAACAACTGTTGCAGAGGAAATAAAGCGTGAAGTTGAGGAAGAAGTAAAATGTAGAGTAGAGGAACAAAATAAATGTGAGGCAGAGATTAAAAAGCTCAGTATTGAGGAGGAAAAACGTGCAGCTGAAGAGGAGGAAATGCTTGGGATGGAGGAAGAGAAAAGAAGGAAAAACGAAGAAGAAAGGCTTGAAGCAGAAAAAGCATACTGCATACTAAAAAAGCAGTGTGAAATTGAAGAAGCAGAACTTCTTAAGAAGCTAGAAATTGAAGCTGTGACAGAGAATCTAAGGATTGCTGCCACAAAAAAAATGAAATGTGAAATTCAGAGAGAAAAGCGCAGACTGGAAGAAAAAAAGCGTGAGGCAGAAGAACATAAATGCAAGGTAGAAACTAAAAAGGTCAAGATAAAGAAGGAAAAATCTACAGCTGAAGAAGAGGAAAAGATTAGAATTGAGGAAGAGAAAAGAAAGAAAAACGAAGAAGAAAGGCTTGAAGCAGAAAAAACTTATTGCACAATAGAAGAGCAGCATAAAGTAACAGAAGTTGAGGAAGTAATAGAAAATCCTGGAACAACTGTAGCAAAACAATCGAGGGATGAAATTGATAAAGAACAGCGCAGGCTAGAAGAAAAGTGTAGGGCAGAGGAAAAAAAACGCAAGATAAAGCTTAAAAGGCGTAGGACCAAGGAGAGAAAACGTGCAGCTAAAGAGCTACAAGAAAAGTTGAGGATGGAAAAAGAGCTACGTAAGAAAAACGAAGAAGAAAGGCTCCAAGCAGAAAAAGTACATTGCATAGTAGAAGAGCAATGTTATGTTACAAAAACAGAACTTGCAAAACATAATGAGAAGCAAGGAGTCGAGGCAGCAATGAGGAATCTAACAATGACTGCTGCAGAAAAACCGAGGTATAAAATTGAGATAGAAGAAAAATGTAGAGCAGAGGAACAAATATTCAAGGCAGAGGATGAAAAGTTCAGGATTGATGAGGAAAAACGTGCAGCTGAGGAAGAGGAAGAAATACGTAAAAAGAAAGAAGAAGAAATGCTTGAATTAGAGAAAGCTCATCGCCTAATAGAAGAGCAGTGTGAATTTGCCGATGCAGAACTTACAAAACTCCCTAAAGAGCAAGAAATTAAGGTAGTGCTGGAGAATTTTAGAATAAGTGCTTCAGAAAGACTAAAGTGTGAAATTGAGGAAGGACAAAAATGTAGAGCAGAGGATCAAAAATGCAAGGCAGAGGATGAAAAGTTCAGTATCGATGAAGAAAAACGTGTATCTGAAGAGAAAGAAAAACTTAAAATGCAGGAAGAGCTACGAAAGACGAAAGAAGAAGAAAGGCTCGAATTAGCAAAATCTCATTGCATAATAGACGAGCAGTGTGAAGTTGTAGAAGCAGAACCTGCAGAACTTTCTAAGGAGATAGAAATTAAATTATTGCTGGAGAATTTTAGAATAAATGCTACAGAAAGACTCAAGTGTGAAATTGAGGAAGGAGAAAAATGTAGAGCAGAGGAACAAAAACGCAAGGCAGAGGATGAAAAGATCAGGATCAATGAGGAAAAACGTGCAGCTGAGGAAGAAAAACTTAAAATGCAGGAAGAGCTACATAAGAAAGAAGAAAAAAGGCTCGAAGCAGAAAAAGCTCATCGCATAATAGAAGAGCAGCGTAAAGTAACAGAAGTTGAGGAAGTAATACAGAATCTTAGAATGACTGCAGCAGAAGAATCAAGGTATGAAATTGATGAAGAAAAGCGCAGGCTAGAAGGAAAGTGTAGGGCAGAGGATGACAAGCTCAGGATTGAGGAGGAAAAACGTGCAGCTGAGGAGGAGGAAGAGATACGTAAGGAGAAAGAAAAAGAAAAAGCTCATTGTATGATAAAAATTGAGGTAATGGTAGAAAATATGGAAGAAAATATTGATGAAGTAAATAGGATGAGTGAAAGAGAAATAATAAAACACACTAAAACAGAATTTGATGATACTTTACTAATGGAAAAAAACTCTACCACAGAAAGTGACAAGGTAGATCTTGAAGACGAACTTGTCGAAAGGTTCGAAGAACAAAATATCGCCAAAACATTAAATGCCACTGAAGTTAAGAGTATCAAAGAATCAACACAATTCCTTGATCACTCGGACGTCGAATTTGGATCTCAAAACGTAGACAGCAGTGCCGCTCCTAACTCTCTATCGAGTTGCATGAAAGATTTTAGCAATCCTCAGCAGCAGCTACAAAAGAACGAAAATCAAATTGAGATAACAGTGCCACCTTCGAAGCAGAGCATCATTCAATCTGTAAACAAGGGCATAGATGAATCATATAAGCACGAGTTCGTCAACAGAGACGCAGTCTGTCCAATCGCGGACGAGAATGAAAAGGACGACGTCCCGTATATTTCGCAAGAACTACAGACGTCGTTTACTCAGGAGAGCGAGGCTAGCAGCGCTCAGGTGCCGATCGTCGAGCAGGTAAAAAAACTTAATGAATTAGGGAACGCAACAATTTCGAATTCACCCCATCCACATGAGAGCAATAACGAAGAACCGGCGCTCCATAAAATTTCCGTGCCGCCAGAGGGGATGCAAGCTTCGAAGGTCTCATCGGTGATAACCCATAGCATATCAGAGCCACTAGCCGAGCAGTCCTCACCAGTCCGAGAAACCATCGAACGCGACGACAAGAGCCGCGCTCCGTTGGAGACAAACGAGGACGGCAGTAACTCTTTTTCAATAGGCAGGGATGCGCCCACCGTGCAAGACACCGGTGAGAAAGCCGAGATGTCCGACAACCTGAAGCTCATTCGCATCCTCGAGGGTTCCAGCGACCTCGGACCCGAGGACATCGAGGAGACTCCGGTCGTGGTTGAGGAACCTGAAACGCCTGTCGACTCGATAAGCAGTGAGTCAGTGGCTGCAGCAGCAGATAGTAGCAGCAGCAGCGAGCACGTACACCCTTTCGTCAAGGTCGAGCTTGACGCGGCTAGCTGTGAGCCATTGCCGTCGTTGGATCCAGGAACATCAGAGAGCGCAGCGCTCGAGGAGGTACAGATTTCTACGAATCCAGAGGCTTTGGATGATACCATCGAGATAGAGATTTCTGACAAAGCTGTCGATGACGCAAGTCAGTTGCCGGTTGACGACGTTAACGGCGCTTACAGTGCCACAGCTTTGTCCAAACAAGACAGCGAAGCCGAGCCTGAGGTACAGGAAGAAGCAGTAGTCACGACTGGAACTGAATTTGAGAAAAAAATTGACAGCGATGTCAGCGCGAACAGTGCTGCGGCCTCTAATCAAGAGAGCGATGCCGAGCCGGAAGAACAGAACGAGGAAGAAGCAGTAGTCGTGGCTGGAACAGAATTTGAAAAAAAGTTTCATAATAATGACGGCTTTAAGAGTCCTACATCCTCGTTTGAACAGGAAAGCGAAGCTGAGTCGGAAGTAGAGAAAGAAGCAGCAGTTGCGGCTGGAGCAGAAGAAAGTGAAGGAAGGATGGATCTACTGCTAGCGCTCAGTAAGAAACGACCGGTAGTCCATACCGAAAAGCTGCGCAACCTCGAGAGGAAGGAGGACCGCAGGCTGCACCGAATTCTCAACAGGCCGAAAACCAAATCCAAGGCGGAGAAGCCCCTGCCAGAGTCCGTCGGCCTCGAGAGCCTCACGAATCCCGAGCTGGTCACGCCTACACGTCGCAACACGCGAACGGAGATCCTCAGGATGAGCGACATTGACCGCCAGCTGCTCGAGCTCTGGCGCAGAAAGTGCGAGCTCTTCGAGGACCTTCCGGGCGTCTACAGGAAAACTACCAGTGAAGACGAGAGGAGGCAGATACAGGCCGCGGTCATGGGTGGCGTCAACATGGGCTTCAACCCGCTCATGATGATGATGAACGTGGTGCTCGGCAAGCCGATAGTTGATCAGGACGATAGTCCTTCTGCGACCGTGGACTTTGGAGCCTTGCCAATGGTCCCTCAGCAGCAGCAGCAGCAGCTGCAGCAGCTGCCTTACAGAGAGTCAGAACACCCGGAGTGCGAAGAGAATGCGTCCGAGCTGAGTGACGGTGAAAAAGGTCCGGACGAATCTGAACTTGATCCTGAGAGAAGTTATACGGATGGTGGGGGAGAGAATGAGAGAAAATCCGAGGATGGGTCCGACGGCAGGCTCTCTGTGTCTAGACTGTCGTGTGAGGAAAATGTGATAACAGTTATTACGTCACTGCCTGAAGCTGAAATCAGCAAGCAGCACGAGGAGTCTTCTGAAGGTACCAAAGTGTCGAAGAAGAATCCCAAAGCCAGTGGCAGTTCTGAAACAATGTCCAAAGTGAAGAACAGGAGACTGGAGGTTTCCGAGAAATCTGTGGATGATTACGAGCCTGGGAGTACGATTGAGAGGCATCCTGTTTGTCCAGGCACTTTGGAAGCTGAAGTCTACGCTGAACCTGGGGAGAAGAATGATGCTGAAGGTATACTTATTTTGTTACTTTCCCAATGAGTTATTATCAATGTTCAATGTGTAACTAAAAAAATCAACTTCTATTTTTTATAGAATTTCTTTTGAGTGGGTCCAATGATAATCAGCCGACAGGACTGGTTGAGACAGTTGTAACTTCATTAATAGCTTCGGGTGTAACATCGAAATCCAAGTCAGGCTCTGTGTCAGCTGCTGTGAAGCAGTGTAGAAGAAGAACCGGCAAAGTTGTGAAAGATTCTCTAGAGGATAAGAAAAAATACAAAACGAAACCTAAAAAACCTAAAATAGGTAAACTATATCAAAATAAAGTATCTTTTTTTTCTGGACATTTAAGTATAATGAATCATAGTAGTTTTCGTCCGTTGTGATCGCCCTGGCCAGATTGATTAGAACAAAACCTTAAGTTAATTATAAATGTTTAACAAAATAAATAATTTTTTTTTTTTTACTTTAGAAGCAGTGCAATCCCAAGGTAGGATACGTAAACCTTACAAATCATCGAAACTGGCAAAATCTATAAAAAGTAAGGAAATCATTGACACCGATTCCGAAGACGACAATAAAATTTCCAAGACTCATCAAAACCAGATTGGTCCATTTAAAAAGGATTTAGTAGTTAGCGATAAAGGTTTTAAGAAAATGCCCGAAGTTAAATCGTGTTTGAACGAAAGACAAGATGGTAAAATTATTGACTAGTATTTAATTTATTTACACCACACCTGCGCGGGCAGTAATGTGTCAGTCCCGGTCCAGGTGAGGTGTAAAATAAAATATACACCACGGGCGGAAGTACAGAATGCTCAGATCGCATGTTTGTCCCCCTCGGCTTCACCTCGGGTGACAGTACACATGCGATCCGGGACATTATTTACTTTACCGCCCTAGGTGTGTAAATAGCTACTGAAATAATTCAATGATCGAAATTAATATACATCATGGTTTTGCAGAATCCATCAAGGGCTCGAAAAGTCAGTTCAATGAAAAACTTGGACGCAATCTGAAGCGAAAGATACCAATGAACAAAGAAGAGTACATGAAGTCGTGTAAAGTGCTGGTCGTGGATTGTAAACATACTCTGCTTCAGGATACCGCGCTGTCAAGTACTTTGAGTAAGACTGAACCTGAATTATAAGAAGTTAAATGAAACCGTAGGAACAAACTTTGTAGACCGAAAAACAAGTAAGACTGTTGAATCATGAGTACAATAGATTGCTAGCTTTTTATGTAAAGTAAACGCTAGGCGTGTTATCGCAAAAAGCTTAGAATTATGAAATGCATATGAAATTAACAAGTACGAAAAGACGTGCGAAAAATAAAATTCTTTAATAAGACTTTTGCTGTTAATGCTGCCGAGTACATATTTATTTTTAACAATCACTTTTGTTCAACCCCAATGTGTGATGGTAAAAATGTTTAGTTAAACCGCGAATACGTCTCACGTCTTCTCTTACCGCACGGTGGAAGTCAGATATATACATACGTATAGCTGCTGCTGCTGTTGATTCGATTCGGACTATTCGGAGCCCGTAACTACTCACATAGACGTTTACACCAGGCTATTCTCTCCCGGCCGTTCGATGGAATCAACGAGATTTTCCTGTCCGAGCTCCCGGGCCCTCCTCCACACCGAGACGGCCACTGTACTATCCCTCTTTCCCACTCTCCCCATCTCCGTCCGCACCACGTACAGGCACACATAGCCCTTGTATGTACATAGCGTCGCTGCTGATGCGAAAGGGAGTCGCGCCCGAGGAAATCGCATTGTATTCATTTCCTTATTGGATTTTTTCGTTACGTACGGCCAGACGCCTCTGCTATACACTCGCTGCGATTTGATGAAATTCGACGATGGAAGATGGATGGCCTTTCGCTCTTCTTCCTCTTCGTCCCCCTGGTATATATATATATATATCTGCGACGAACTATAGGGGTCGTAGGTTTATGAGAATACTTTGCACACGCAGCGCACTCGAATAAATGTATCGTGCTAATAATACCCGATTCCCTGCACTCGAGCAAGATCAAGAGTTTTCGACAATACGCGAGTGATCGGGGCCCGTTGCGTTTTTATAAATGTCACGATTCAGTTATACGTGCGCACTCATTAGTGTCCTCTTCAGCGCGGAATCGGTATGAAAGGATGATGACGATGATGATGATAATGATATAATAGTAGTACAGCCGTGCGCGCGTGTATGGTTTGAAAGATATCAACTCCGCGAGTATACACGGGCATATTTCATGCAAATCGAGGCAGTGCGCGCGCGCTGCGACGATAATTGCCCGCATCAACTGCAAGAATTGAACGGCTCATTAGGTTGGCCGCGAGTGGCGGCGTGACGCTTGCCGGGATGAAAAGTCGCGTGTACAGGTATTATTGCAACGTTACGCGCGCGTACACGCTAAACGGTCATCTTTTTTTCGGGTGTTCAATTAAAAAAGAATTATTTCGCCTTACTGCTGGTGCGCCGAGTTGCTCCGCGATTCACGAGAAAACGCGCGCGCGCGCACAACGGAGCGGAAGTGCGTACAACTCCTCGTCTCGTGAAATGAAAATAGCATCGTCACCATGCACCTCCCATCGTTCACAGTTACCCTGCATCGGACTTGCACCACCGAGTCGCAATTCCGCGCCAGCAACGGTGTGCAGGTGTCGTCGAAGGGCAGATCATCGCGCCTCAAGCTCGCAGAGGCGCGGCTGCACGTTTCTGCACTCGAGTTTATTGCCGCCTCCCAGCCGCGCGTCGACGAAAGCAATGTTTCCCGCGAGACTCGTCGCCGGTCCGCGCGTCAACCGTACTGCAGGTTTTTTGTTTCCTCGATTTTTCCGTCCGAATGGGTAAAACGAAGAGGCCAGGACCCACCCGAAACCGCCAAAGACGCGCATCGCGCGAAGCGACGGGCTCTTCGTGCACTGCACCCGGGCGCGCGCTCTCGCGTCGAGCTTGCGTGCGCACGCGAGGTCAGCGAGCAAAAGGCTGAGAAAGGGAACGAGCGATCAAAGCACGCGCATACGTACGGAGGGGCATGATGCAGCAGGGTGAGTACAGCTCTTGACCTTCGGGGAGCGAGCGCGGGGGCGTGACGACGATGGATTGTTCTCTGCCGCGGGGAATTTTTCAAGGACCCTCGGGACGAGTTTTTTTGTTCATCAGTCATGGGTACAGATGTTCCGTCCTGTTCACCGCGGGCGCATAACTGTACTGGCGTGTATTTTGGAGTTGGTACTTCTCGATCGGTGTTGCGCGCTCCGAACGAGCGAGCCATTATTTTGTATTGGCGATGGGTGTAATACTGCGAGTGCAAATTAAAGCACACGGCTAAAACGTGCGTGCCACCGTTTAAAATCCGTTCGATGATAAACAATCTGTTTGAAACTGAACAGTCTGCACGCGTTTTCGGTCAATTGTCATTTGCACGAATCATTTGTAAAAATAATACACGAATTTTGTCCTGTCTGGCCCATTGTAACGATATGTATACCTTATAAGTACACGAACTTTGTGTGTCAAGTACAACTATTTTGGGAACAAAAGTGCACTAATTTATTTTGTACAATATTTACAAACAGTGTGCGAATCGCACAAAAATTTTAATTCTGTACCTCAAAGTCTCAATGAGACTTTGGAAATCTTTGAGTCAGAAGTCCAAGGTTTATGTGACTTAGCAAGTCTTTTTGGGGTGGTTTCAAAGTCTTTCAGAGACATTCAACGATTTTGAAAGACTGTAGAATTCTCTTTCCGGGACTCAAATGACTCATATGATTGCGATGACTTCGATAGTGTGCCCCAAGTATAGGAGAATTAATGAGCATATCAGAAAAACAAAATCAATGATTCGGCAGCTGTTTCACCAATTCTATTTAATTGACCAGAGTAGGTTACCGATGAGTGCAAAATATTTGCGTCGCATATTTGACACGTTCCTCTTGAACATGTATATTCTATTAAAAAGTCTCCTGATTCAATATATACCTGGTTAAACAGTTTATCATAAATTCGAGGTAAAAGTTCCAATAGCTCTCACGTTCGTATTTCGCACATACACAAATATACAAAAGCGTCCCTCGTTGCCTCGCGCGATCTCTTTAGTCATCACATTTCATTTAACGCCTACTTAACAACGGACAACGTAACTCGACCCGATACAAACGCGATACGTTTATGTGCTTGAACAGCTAAAGCCTGTATATCGATCGTTGATTTTCAATCATCGTGGCGCGCACCCGCAAATCCCATTATCTCGTTCGAGCGATCATTTTTCAATTTCATGCCGACCGCGGGATTTTTCATCCCATACGTACATGCATCACCCGTACTTGACTCGCTGCTATCGCGTCCTGAATACTTTGCTAATAGGCGGTTGGTTATAATTATACTCGCGTCGTCGGTGTCGAAACGTTTTCATTTTTCATCCCATCTCTTGGCTCTTACCGCAAATACGCCAATGCTTTTTCTTCGTGATAAGGATTCGAGGCGTGCGTGCATCCCTGTATTTTTCCGTCTGTTTAATTACCGCAATGCACGCGTGTTGATAAAAAAAAATAAAAAATCAGCCTAACGCGATGGTCGTTTTCCCGGAATTATCGCAAATACGAAGTAACAGCGATAAAACGTTGTTTGAGTATACTTACTTTTGTCATCCTCCGTTAAAACCTCCCATATCTTCGAATACCCATATTACTGATTATTTCTGCGGAAAACAAATGTCTTTCCGAAACATAAATAATCGCGCTTCGAGGAAAACAGCTGGAGAACAAGTGTAACTTTGAAAAAAAAACAGCGAAAAGTATGAAATTGGCGAGGAACATACTGTACTCACAATCAGTACTATTTCCAATAATTTGCGACGCCGTTTTTTTCTTCAATACAACACGCATCGTTTGTCACGCTGGAGAATATTTTGTCCTTTAAAACTTGACAAAGTTCTCTTTCTCTCCAGCAAAAATAGTACATTATACTTTGAAAGAAGCTAGTTCATTCCTATATTTACGAATCCGTGAAATGGTATCGCGCTTTTGTATAATACATAAGATAAACGAGTCAGCTCGCAACGATTGCACAAACAACGCGATATAATGGATAAGTGTACGTGCATGGGTAACCTCAGCTGCATATCTGGCCGAGAAACAGTTATGATCGACCCACCAAAAGTGCAAATTAAGGGGGGAGGAAAAGAGAGCATGCATTTGCGAAGGGCAAACGGCTCTCTGATCGCCCCCCGTTAGCTGGTGCAGTGGGTCGTGTACATGTATAAATGCCACACCTCATTTCTTTCTCTTATTAGTATATCATGGACTCGATAAGAATATATAATATGTCCACAGACAAGGTGGAAAGAGAGTGCACGAGGAAAGATCAACGCCTCTCTCTGCATCACGATGCGCAATGATATTCGAGAGCTGCGAGCTCTGCCGACCGTTACTTCCGTACACCGATGATCCCCTTCTTCCATGCCACGATACACCCTGGCTGTAACAGATCAACCCTTTGGCAAAACTCCATGTACGTTATGCTGTGCGTGCATTAAAACGCCATTATTGCCCGTACTATGTATCGACGACGACGCGTGCGCGCATACAACGTCCATCCAACACACGAACTTGAATTGGCCATTCATCGCGGAGTCCCTGTGCATAATACGTACGCATCGCCTGTGCGTGTGTGTGCCTCGACACTCCGTACGCGTAACGCGATCATGCGTGTGATCCGTGCAATATATCGCACCCACGCCCGCAATACTGCATACGTATTCCGAGAACGAGGAATCAGAGCGCGCCGCGGCGATCGGGGCGTCGTTCGTGTATAAATATGGATTTGCGCGCGCGCATCTCTGTAGGTTTTGATCCTCGGAAATCAACGTTTTTGTCTCGGGGCCCGTTTTTTGTTTTCTTCCTTCTCATCACACGAGGTTGTTGGATCACGCATGCACGACGTCATACGAGCTTTCCCCGCAGAGTCTGCGCAGCTCTGCGTTCTGCATGAACAATAGTGTTGCATGTATTATTATTTAATCATACCTGCATCGAGTGATCGATGCCTTTTTTTTATTTTTTTTTTTTTTTTTTAATTTCGTTGTTGCATGTATTTCAACGATTAAGTTACCAATCGATCTTTTTCCCCATTGTCTGTTTCAGGTAAGCCGGCGATCATTGTCTCGAAAGTATACGATGTGTTGTTACATATTATTATTACCGCGCGCTCCGCTGCATTATCATTGCCAAGCCTGCGCGATGTAGATTAATATCGTGCGGCGTCTGCGCGTGTACGGTGAGTAATTGTTTATGAAAATCTGTACCGTCCAAAAGTATATAAGCTGCGAGTGAACGCGCGACGTCTGCATCAGCGGCTCGCCTGTATGTTGTGCATCATTATAATGTCCATGCGAGCGGAAACTTTCTCGGCTATTCTTTATTTCCTCAGGCATATCGTACACTCTATTATGCAAAGCTCTCCACGCTCATGCTCCACGAAGAAGCTCACGCGGCGACGGCGACGGCCACATCGGAGCTATGAATTACGAGCTATCAGTTTGCGGACGCCGATGGGACGCAGTTTGCGTTACGTCTGTTTTACACAAATGTATGGCCGTGTGTCTGTTATTGCTCATGAGTAGGTTCTGAACAAAATAAGGATTAAGTTGTTCTTGTACGCCTTTGGAACCGCCGCGATTCAAATTCCATGCAAGAGTACTTTTGCCCATGATATATGTGAAGAATCGTACAAGAGGAAAAAGTAAACCGTTCCAAATGTAAATAAAAATTTATTACTGCACTTTTCTGTCGCCGTAATCCTTCATTCTGCACGTGATATTATCACGATAAAATAAGTTTGTGCGAAAAGAAACTTTCTTGATCAATTTTTACTCCAGAGCCATCGCCGCGTGCAATATTTCGTGGAACCCGCGCTCACATATTTATGATACATACATCGAGCTAAATTAGCACGCAAGTATCTTGAATAAAAAAAAAAAGTCCTCCGCTGTTCGAAGAAGATAAGGATGAATGCTTCATCGTAAAATCCCTCATTGGCGCCTTTCAGTCGAAAAAGACGGGAAAAACCGCTTGCCACTTTTAATCGTTTCGCGGCGTCGATTTTGCAACGAACACTCCCCGTGCCGATGGCTCCTATGCACGGAGATTAAAAGCCAGCGCCGTTCATACACACGGTAAAGAAAAAGCCATCGATTAATACTCGATCCAGAGCCCGCGTCGGCGTTTAATCTATTCCGCGGATGGGTCTGCGCTCCGTGTACAGCCGCGATGTGTGTTCGATCAGCGCTCACGGAATGGATTTCCGATCCGGGAATAACGAGTTCACTTTTTACCGTTCGTCGCGGGCATTCGACTGTTCGGGGGGGTTTTTTTCAATGGAAAAAAATAAAACGAAGAAAAGAAATAGCGTGTGCGAGAGCCGATGGTACGTATGTATAGGGGCTTACCACGGCGAATCTATCTTTCGCTGCACTGATGAACGTGGTAAAATAACGAATGTAGTCGTGATGGGATATGCATCATGGTTGGGGACAGTCTAGTATATATTATATACGGGCGTACGTATAAAAATAAACCTTTTACCCAATGGTAAAAAGAAAAACACAAAACAATCGCGCGCTCTGATCCGTGAGCCCCGTCGTGTCTCACTCGCTTTTTCTTCTTTTAGAATAATCACAGTTTGGACGATGGCTAAATTGTGGTTTGGCCGGTTGTAAAAATGACAGTGTTGGAACCGTAAAATTTATAACCGGCCTTATACGCTTCCCCTCAAATAAACTAGAGTAAAATGTTATTCTTACAACCCCCCAAACTACAATTTTGCCCCCCAAAAGCTAATATAATTCTCTTTCCTCTCCGCCAACCTGTACAGCCATTGCGCCGGCACCGGTTCACTAATATACACGTACAAAACAGACAAATTTCCGTACGATTTTTGGTGAACAAACCAACCGCGATCACCGCCCCGCACGATTACAATGCAACCGTAATGCTATTCCTTTCCAATGACCGGTCGATATTGCGGCGATTGCCTCGTACACCATGCGCACGCCGATCATCAGCCCGAAACATCATCGGCGCTGATGCACGACCATCGGATCCCCCGAGCTATTCGCGGCCGCTGCGCGTGTACGCGCTGATCAAAGACGCCGCGTCTACGCGCTGCAGTCGGCCGATCGCGTACGGGTGGACTAATATCCGATATGCACGACGAGAGCCCGCGATGAAACGATACGCACCCAAGTTCGCGCGCGGAATATATTTTCGCGGGCCCCGTCGGACGCGGAAAATCGAGGAAAAGAGCGCGCGCGCGCGTTTCAACGTCCGGGGGGGGGGGGGG
>JAPYYV010002950.1:0-21232 GCA_030522625.1 Copidosoma aretas
CCGAGGGGGATTACTTTGAAGAGGACAACATAAATATTGATAAATAAATAAATATTTTTTCTTAAAAATACAAAGTCACCTTACTTTTTGAACACACCTTTTTTCTTCGGGTGTTCTTCGATAGATATTTTACATTTATCATTGAACCACGGTTTACTACTACTTTTAGGCATGTGCCTAATGATAATTTTGCTTGTTTTCTCAATTTATAATCGTAATCTTTTATCATTTCTGATCTACGTCCACATTGATAATCTGTTCTGATTCATAATCTATTTGACAATCGAGCTGGTTCATATACATGTATACATACTGCAGCGTCCCTTTTTTTATGGTTTCTTCGTGGATGGGTGATGACAAACAACAGAACAAATTGACCGTGGAATACCCCAAATTGAGATCCAACACACAGCCATAGAATTTGACTGTATGGTGGAGGGAGGGTTTGTGTCCCAGCACAAAAGTAATATATGGGTGTCACTTGATTATACCGATTCATTTTAATCTTTAATTCTCATTCGCCTGTCGGATTTTTCACTCATCACAGACATATGACTGTAACCTGTAGTGAAAGATCTCTTTATTGATTTTCGCTTACATGCCCAAGTGCAATAATAATTCTTCTCTTTGTTCATTCAATGATTATAGAAATAATAATAGTATAAAAAAATAAATAAAACAGACCCGCGTGTTATCTGAAAACGGTACGGTTTTTTCTAAATGAGCGCTTGATGACTTTCTTATAATTGAAATAAATCAACCTTTATTTTTATATTCTAAATTCATCTAGTATAAACTTTAATATGCATATGCGTTTTTATAAAACAATAATTTTATTCAGTTCACAAAAAAACCAAGTATAATCTAAAAAGAAAATTGATGTGTATCTGCTGAGCAAGATTCTATAATAAAACACGTATTATCCGATATCTTTACTTTCCTATATTACCGATCGCCAAACTCCTCTAATCTACTGACATGAGTTCTTCCTTATCGACTCAACAAGTAACTTCCTATTTTACCGACCAACGAGTATTTATGTTCCCGTTTTATCTCTCAGAAATCTTGGATTTTACCGATTGATAAAGAATCACGTGATAAATATATACAGGCTAGTACTCTACGTGCAAACGCTCCTTAAGAACAGGTCGTGTCTTAGGGTCTCTAGGGTGTCCGAAAATATTCGGAAATATTCTAGAATACCTTCACCTAAGACACGTGATCTCTATTCCGCCAGAAGGTTGAGGATACCTGGGGGGGCACAGAAGCCGAGCTTCCCATGCAGTACCAGTTAACGAATATGCTCACGTTTCCTCTCGGAGATTCGCTGGTCTCTTTCTCGTCTCGGTCACTCTCGTCTCGGTCAGGCAGAACACCTCTTCTCTTTCTCTTGCACTGGAATTGACGGTCGACTGCTTTGCGTCGCACTGGATGGACTCCGGAAAATTCCCGGGTGCCAGGTCGCAAAGGAAACAACTTTCGGAGTATATTACTCGTCACTATGGCTGGAAAGCTCGATATCTCCGCGATAAGCAGGTGCGAGTTCCAAAGGGAAGACTCTTATCTCCGCAATAAGCGGGTGAGAGCTCCCGGAGGTAGACTGATTTGTTTGGCGCCGCGGCTCACCTTTATACCCGCGCTTGATACTTTCTCTTATGGGTTGCTTGTTTCTCCTGCCTTCGCGCTCTAGCGGTTACGCGGCATGAGTTCAGGCGCACGCGCGGTCTTTCCATTCAAATTTGAATAGTTGACTTGGTTAAAAAAAATAAAAATATAAATGCAGTATGCACCGCTGCAATACACATCTTCCTATATCATATAATTGTATGGTTTCAGGGTGAGTATTAGGCCCCCCCCCCCTCCCCCCCTCCCCCCCCCCCCCCCCCCCCCCCCCCCCACAGCCACCCCCCCCCCCTTCCTCACCCCCATTCGCTCCCTCCCCCACTCCGAAGAATGCTATTCTGTTTTATCGTAAATTTTGACTCGACTATTAGTTTCTGATCCAAAAAATTTTTTTTCTGTTTCATCGTACATTTCATCTCCACTATTAGTTTCTTAGATATAAACTACTCCGTCACACTTCTTATACATTTAAGGTTTTAGAAATTTAATCGAAGTAAACAATTTTAGTCCAATTTAAATAAGTTATTTAAAAAACACACTTTAAACTTTAGAACGTCATTCTGTATGCCATATTTTATGTTAATCCATATGGCATTACATACGGCAATACATAATGGGTTTTAGATTAGTACTGCCATATGTAATGCCATGTGGAAAACCATATAGAATTACAAGTTTAAATTAAAAAAAATTTTTGTTACACAACTGGTTACTGATAGGTCGATAATCAGATTATTTTAAAATAATCTGGTTGCTCTAAGATAGTCATAATTTCTAAAAAAATAACCATCATGCGTAATAAGAGAGTAAACCAGAGTATACTGCAAGGTTCGTTTGCACGGGAAGCAATACTTATGTGAAAAATTGTTTGTTTAAACTTTATATAAAAAATATATTAATAATGATCGGAGGTTGTAAAATAAGCTTCAAAAATCACTTCTTAAAAAGAAACATGATACATAAAGTTTTAACTCATAACGTGTATTTGTTTTGAGCAAAAAAAAAGAAAAAAAAAAATTAGTCACACGAATTCCGAAGGCTTGGCCATCTGGCGAATGAAGCGAAAAGTGTATTTCTTGAGCGCGGGCTATTTAATAGCTGCCACAGTACTTCCTACCCAGTAACGACTGTAGATGTGAGCCGTAGGAAGTAACGTAATGAGAAGGAGGTGTCGAGATGTGAAGGCACGAATGGGGGAGAAAGAAATTGATAATGTTGTATAATGTGAATCTCAGAATTTTCCACGCTCTTTTTGACAAAGACACGATGTGTCGTAAGCACGTGATCTAGCATGTGCGTGTGTGATTGACGTGTTTGACGTAAGAAAACTCTGCGTGTGCAACATGGGATTGACGCGAGGAAGGCTTTTTGCGAGTGCAGCATATGATTTGACGCGAGGAAGGCATTTGAGCGTCTGTAATATGTGAATGACGCGAGGAAGGCCTTGCGTGTGCACCATGTGATTGGTGAGAGTGTGTGATGCGGGATTAACAGCGTTTTATATGCGTGTACCCGTTATAGAAAATGCGGAGATGCGTATGAGAATGATTTTCAGCAGCACGGCGGGTCGTTGAGAATGGGTGCGTGCGGTGCAGCAATGAACAGGCGTACAGTAGACGCACTTGGCCGTGCTGAAAACCTGTGGCTAAAAGTAATAGAAAGTTGCGTTTTTTTTGTTCTTGGGTGGGATCACCAATGTAGAGATCGTGTGGCCATATGCAGAAAGATTTAGATTGATAAAGTACAAAAAATATACTGGAAGTAAACAAAAAAAATGAAAATGTTAATTATTAGGAATAAAGAAGGGATGGAAACCGATGTGTTTGAATTTTAATTAGATGCATTAGAAGTTTAAAACTAGGACATGGACCAAGAAGTATGGTTCTCAACCAAAAAATTCCTTGGCACAGAAAAAAAACGACAGGTAGGGAGCAAAGAACAGTCAAAGCAGTTTTAGGTTCAAGCAAAAGAGATAAAGTAGAAAGTAAAATCAAAAATTATTTTCATGAATTATATGATAAAATTATATTGCACCTACGTAGCGGAGACTTGTGTATAAAAGAGAAAAAAAAATATGTACAGAAAATAGAAGGTGAATTCAAAATATTAAGTAAAGTTTAAATGCAATGACACAAGGATATGTATAAAGATTAAAGACGGGCAGGGTAGGCATTGATTTGGGAATAGAAAAAAAAGAAAAAGGATAAAACGTAGATTTAGATTTACAAACATCATGCTGAGTTTTAATGCGAAAACATTAGGATACATAGGAGAAAAGAGGAAGGTAGGGTTAGTCTAGAAAAAAGCATAAGAAAAAAGAAGAAAAATTCCTTTTCGCAAATGATACAAATGGACAAGAGCAAGTGGCTTCATTCATGCCTAATAGAAGAATTAATAGAGACTAAATCAATAAATCATACAAAATAGACAAAAAAGAGATAGTAGTACATTAAAATAGTAGAGGATGTAAAAACGGTAAGACTTATAAAAAGAGCGTCGAAGGAAAAAGAACTATAAAAATCAAAGATAATTTTACAATGGAAAGGAAGACTTTTTTTAATCAGGACATAGTGAAACACTATATGGAGATTGACAACTCTATCATCCCTTAGATATAAAAAAATAAATAAAAAAGAGAGAAAAAAAAATAGCAGAAAGACAAACATATACGTGAGTTTAAAAGTTTTTAAGTAATGGACTGTAACTTTTGCAACGAAAGAAAAAAAAAGTTACAAAGCACATATTGATATGTTAATTGGAAAAAAAACAGTAAATTAAATATTAATAATATTGGTCAGAAATATAGGAGTGAAAAATAATGGAGAGATATGCAGGAGGTAAACAATTTATGTAAATGTATAATTTATTTATGTAGGTAAATAAGGTATGCAGAATGAAAATTTAAAGTTCAATAATATGTTATGCGTTACAAATTATAATATTTTGTGAATATAAAAATGAATTCTTGCATGTTCAAGTATGTTTAATCAATTACGTATTATATTCTATTAAGAATAAAATAGTATTGATTTGAGGGGATATGCATTTTCAGTAGTTATCAAACAAGAAGAGGAAATATAGAACTGTATAAAATCAATATTATAAATTAGAAATAATTAAAAAATTAAATTAAAAATATGAATATTAAGTAAGAATTTTATAATAATATCTAACAATAAATTTCTATTCATAATAGATTCTATAATATTCAAAAACATAAATAAAAAAGCTCATAACTGTATCTGTAAAAATAATAATGGCATATGTATCAATATTAACCATAAATACCAAATAAAATAATTATCAGTTTTAAATAAGTAGCAATCAGTGGATGAACTAGTAAATTTATTTCATGTATTGACTTTATTTGTTTGAATTTCAAGCGAATTGTTATAAGATCGCTTTGGTTACGTATGTTTGTACGCATATGTGTAGTGCCATTGAACTTTGGAAGTAAGTGTTACTGATCAATTTATACGATGTTCATGAATAAAATAAACTTTTATCATTATAGAAATTAATAGTATTACGTTACAAATATATAACACTAATTTTTAAGCAAAATGTATTAGGCTTGCAAGTGTACCGATTCAGTGACTTTTTAAGGGTTGTTAGGCGCCGTTCTATCTCTTTCTGCTTCAATAAAAAAATGCTATATTTAGGTTGTTTTTAAAAATCCGAGAGATTGGTTATTTTACGTATTGAATTCAGTTAAATGCTTACTTGTAAGCGTGCGTGTTACATAAAAGAAGTTATAACCATATTTCTGATTGCTACCGATTTTTGTAAAAATTTACTTATCAACAATATTTTCGTTTTAAAAAAAAGCCATCAAATTTTATCAATTTTCCAAAGCGATAAATGTTTTTTAAGAATTATAAATTAAGATGTCTTTTTTTGTAAGCGTACTACGCAACATTTTGTACATTACTTGTAAAATCATTATATAGTGCGTAACTCATACTAAAAATCGTTTACGTTGAGAGACACACTCGTAATTTATATGCAAAGTAACTTTTTTTTCAGCTTATACAATTCCTTGCACTGTTAGAAAAATAATATCAAAAGCCTTTATCTAGAAATTTTGTTAAACAAAAATCATGTGTCTGTTAAAATCCTTAAATAATGTACAGATCTTATCATTTTTAGCAGCAATTAAAATGGCCAAAGCTCCGAAGGATAGAAAGATAGAAAGCTTTCTTTAAGCATAAATGTAGCTTGAATCAAATTCTTTTAATTATCCTTTTTTCCGATTTGTGCGTTTGTTTACAAGTTACAGTCCATAAAATATTGAGAAATAACACTATTACAAGTAACAAAGTGTAAATAGTGTTTTTTTGTAAGTTCTTTTATTTGCTACGTAAAAAGAAAACATCTTACAAAATAGTGTTTAATCACATTTTATGCTTAAAATAATCCAAATAATACGGTTATAATTATTAAATGTAAAGTTTTTATATTGTTGTCAATAATTAGTAACAAATAAAAAAAAGATTTTGTTAAATATGAGTGATGAGGATATTCACTTAATATTGGCAGAGCACAGAAATAACAAGAATAGTTCCAATTAGAATGTATTGGATTTTTTTTTAATCGAAAATCGAAAAGTTAAAAATTCGTTGGAATCACTCATACATGTATGAAAAAATAAATTCTTGTTGTTATTATTTGGACATAGGAAGAACAATATTGAATTATGGGGGTTGGCATGTGGAGCGCGCAGGGGGACGAAGCCCCTCTAGTATATATATATATATATATATATATATTCTTGTCGATATTGGACCCGCTTGTTTAAATACTTTAGTTTACCGACGGAAAATTCTAATTTAGTCATTTTTTATTTAATTTGATGTTTGCAATATGGGTAACCGTACCCTGAATTTCATAACTTATAAAAAGTGGTCTGAGTTGCAGTCAGCTACTCTACAGCATCTCATATTGGGAATATTAAAGTGATGTTTTCTGTACATCAGAATGTGGTTAATCTGATTCTCCTTCTTGACATTAGGGGACGTCCGCGTTGCTTCATGTTAGTATTTTTGCTTGGAACATGTGCTTTTAAATATAATCTTTTTGTTACAGCAAAATTATTGACTCTAAAATTGTTATTATTACTAGTTCCATGAAAGCTTTGTTTTCCGGTGAGGATGATTAATGTGCAAGCTCTACCGCTAAGGGGGCAGCACTACCAGCAAGATCTGACCAATCGACGGCAATCCTCTTCACGATACAATGAACGGGATTGGTTGAAACTACTTGTCCTGCTGCCCCCTTAGCGGTAGAGAGTGCACATTTATTATCCTTATAGTTTCTAGGAAATAATCTTCCTTATTTATTGTAACGGTAAGATCATCTTATAGCATATAAGTTCCCAATGACAGATTATGGTCGTACAGTCGTTCTAATTCAGAGTGTAAGCTTTCTTTAATATCACCGTTCTTTTTCTCTGACAGCCCGTGCACGTTTATTAATCTATGGTTGTACCAATAATGAAATAGTATTAAGCACATCCCCCAATTATTTATTTCTTTAAAGTCTCTGGTATGAGCTGCTATTTTCTCCTGGATAAAGCCTGCTCTAAAGGTGCCTCCTGTTCTCAATAGTCTGGTTTCTTGTATAGCCAGGGTATGAATATTATGTTTATTTTATTCTTAACAAGCCACTTTTATTGCTTCTCTCTTATATAGGTTTCTAACATTCCACGTTACCAGTTTGTAGCCGCTACGTTTGTCACGAGTCCTATAGATTTTTTTAGTATTCTGTCTTTCCATTATTTTTAAGAATGTCAGCATACTAAAGGTCCTGCTCCGATACCAGGTAGGTTCACCGTTGTAGTAGTGATCTTTCATACGTGTTCTTAGCCTAGTACACATAAATTCTTGCGTCTTACTCCGAGAGTAATTATTCGGTTATTGATTATTACGTTACTAGATCTGCTCTACTCCTACCTCTAGTGCCCTTATCAGGTTATTTTTTGGCTTCTGCATCGTTAAGCTATGCATGAAAGTCCTTCCATACATCCTTCTTGTCAAAAGCAGAGTTTTCGCAAACAGAATTTCTTGATAATGGCTATGTATAGAATATAGATAGTAAGTTAGGTTCTATGACCTAAGTAAAGTAAATGCAATCAGGGAATTTGGAAGACATGCATTATAAACTATACGTACCTTCAATAAAAAATGCAGTGTCCATTTTCCATCCATGCTAAAAGGCCCTTCCCTGTCCTTTCTGCAGATAGAGTCCATTACACCCAGGTCTGTCCCTTGATATCTTTTCGCAGTTGCCCGTATTACAAATATACTTAATTTACATAATAATTATTGCAATAACTCCCTATTCGCAACCAGAAGCTACGCTGTATGGTGGTAACAAGGATCCATCCAACAGTGCATCTATGTATACAATATAGTGTACACAGATGCACTATCCACCACGATATTGAATTTTAAGTAGTACTTTACAAAATTAAGGACTAGCTGATAACAATTTCACCCTCTGACATTAATTTTTTTATAGTCTTTGACATATTAAATATAAATTAAATGACCATCACAATAGCTCAGATTGCTAAATGCTAGATTCAAGACTGAGCAAAGGTGTTAAAATATTAAACTTAAGCCACGGTATTTCATGCTTTATTTTCCCGAATTATGCTGAATGAATATAGCCTATATTCAATGATGATTTCTGCAGTTTTTCAAAAGAAAAGCTAATTTTCAATTGTAATAAAATTCACAAACTGATTGGATTTAGATGAAAATTAGTAACAATTTTTTAAATATTGTTCAAAAGGAGGTGAAATTCATCCGCAGTTAGTACCTTACGATCTTCTAACGGATAAAGAAAAAAGGAAAGATCGGGAAAGATCTCAAGAATTTTTAAAGTACTTACAATATCAAGGTTACAAGCTTCACAAACCAAATCGAGGTGGTGAGGCTGAAGTCGCTGGTGCTGGTGCTGCAGTTGAACTCCGTTTTGCATATTCTCTTTTAGAAAAACTAATAGCCTACCTAGACAAAGCAACTATTAATATGAAACTCCTAAAACCATCAGATACTTTTAGCAGAAGAAACAGTTTTAAGACTTCAACGAGAGACATTAAGTTCTTTAGCAAAGTAGTTCTTCCATTGATTGAAAAGTATTTTAGCACTCATAGAAATTATTTTATCGCTGTTGCTACAGCTACTAACAACGTTGGGGCTGCATCTTTAAAAGAAAAGGAAATGGTAGCATCACTATTCTGTAAATTAGCAAATCTTTCAAGGTCAAGGTTAGCAGCGTTTGGGGCGGATGTGAGAATAACAGTGCGTTGCTTGCAAGTTTTAGTAAAAGGCATTGATGCTAAATCATTAGTAAAAAACTGTCCTGAGTTTATTAGAACATCCATGTTAACATTTTTCAACAATACAGCGGATGATCTTGGGCATACTATTTTAAATTTACAAGAAGGAAAATACAGTCATCTTCGCGGAACACATTTAAAAACATCAACTTCTTTAGCATATATTAATAGCGTAGTTTTGCCGATTCTTACGGCCATGTTCGATCACTTAGCTGCTTGTGAATATGGAAGCGATCTTTTACGTAAGTTTAATCATTTTTAAAATAAAAAAAATTTGTAATTCTTGTACGTACTAAAAAAAAATTTAATTGAATATAAATATAATTTTAGTGGACGAGATTCAAGTAGCAGCATATAAGATGTTGGCATCTCTGTATACTTTGGGTATAGACGCAACTCTCACTCATGACCGAAAATATTTAAAGACTGAAGTCGAGCGTAACAAGCCCAATCTTGGCTCGTGCCTCGGTGCATTTTCTAGCTGTTTTCCTGTTGCATTCCTTGAACCTCATTTGAATAAGCATAACCCTTATTCCCTTTTAAATCGCATAGCTGATCATTCTTTGGAGGCTCAGGATATCATGACACGTATGGAATCAAGTATGCCAACGCTTGAAACAATATTATCCGAAGTAGATCAGTTTGTTGAATCTGAAAGAACATACTTTGATGCTCCACATGTAGTTGATGTAATTTTACCTCTTCTCTGTTCGTACTTACCATTTTGGTGGGCGCAAGGACCAGATAATGTAAATCCGACAGAAGGTAATAGAGAAAGTTATCAAAAAATTATTTTATCTTTCGTAGTTAAGGTGCGAGTATAATTTTGATGTTCTATTATGTTTCTATAGTTTTATCAATGAATTATAACATGAAAATTGAATCTTTTTCAGCACTCAGCTTTCTTTGTTAAATAATAACTAATCATATGTCCAATATGAACAATTTATTATTTAGAATAAGAGAAAATTTCACAAACGAATTTTGTTTATTGTGAATCTAATGAATGTTTACCAATTTATATAAAACTGTTAGCATGAAGGAGAAAAATTTCCTAAGTTTAGTGTAATACGTTTTCTACAAATATATATTACTTATGAATGACTCAGAATCCATTAACAATATTTACTAACTATCTGTGTATCATTGATAATATATCATCAATATATAATTATGTACCAACGATTAATATATTTTCATTAAAATAACCAGACATTTTTTTTTGAGCAAATTGGACATAGATTATTTTTCTGCATGGAATACCAATTCGGAAAAATATGTCTTCAAAGCTTGAATTGTTTACTTAAAAAAAAAAAGTTCAAAGAATTCTTTTTATATTTCCGACTGATAGAACCGTACTAAAAGTTTTGATCAAAATCAAAACATTGAATTGTTATGAATTGTCTACGTAATTTGCTTCATAGAAAATAGTAAATTTTTTTCTGTTTTGTACCAAAAATAAAGTAAATCTAACACATGGAATTTAAAAAACATGTAAAACTCTAAAGAAACCTAATAGATCTTGAATGTTTCACTTATTCGGAATATTATCAATCTTTACGCAATATTTTTTAGGCTACAATTGTTATTTATTTATAATTTGTATTTTAATTCAACATAATAGGTACCTACATCAGCATGGTTACAAGTGAGCACATGAATCAGTTATTGAAGAATGTTTTAAAGTTAATCAAAAGGAATATTGGAAATGAAAACGCCCCATGGATGACCAGGATAGCAGCTTACACCCAGCAAATCATCATTAACTCATCAGAAGAATTATTAAAAGACCCATTTTTGCCGTTAGCTGAAAGAGTTAGAAAACGAACTGATAACATGTTTCACAAAGAAGAATCGATGCGAGGATTTATAAAATCGTCAACTGATGATACATCGCAAGTAGAGGCACAAATACAAGAAGACTGGCAATTACTCGTTCGTGATATATATTCGTTTTACCCACTTCTAGTAAAATATGTAGATTTACAAAGAAATCATTGGTTGAGAAATAATATACCAGAAGCAGAAGATCTCTATAATCATGTGGCAGCTATCTTTAACATTTGGTCCAAATCACAGTACTTTTTGAAAGAAGAACAAAATTTTATATCTGCTAATGAAATTGATAATATGGTTCTCATTATGCCAACAGCTACGAGAAGACCAGCTGCTATTAGTGAAGGTGCTGCTCCTACTGGTGGAGGAAAGGTAAGATGCTTATTAAGTTTCATTAAAGTACGTCAGGGGTGAGATTGATAAGATCCTAATTGAAAAAAATTATATGTTTTTGTCCTACATGTTTTCTTTTAAGTCAAAACCACATAGTTTTTCGAAGAGTTACATGATTTTTCTATTTGAATTTGTTTATCCACGTATGCTTTAGTTAGGTTCAGCAGTATGCATCGAGAAAACACTTGACTTTCTGTCTGTCTGTCTGTCTGTATATTTCTCTGTCCATTTATCTGTCTGACTGTTAGGCAAAAACGAATCTTACAACAAATTTTCTAATCAGTTTTCGAGATTCAATAGGACGAAAGTTTTACATAAATTTTTGGTCATAAATAGAATACACAGAATTATGGTGATATTGTAGAAAATCCTATACAATGGCTAAAACAAATAAATTACTATTTTTTTTACAATGCTATCAACATAGATATTTCGTAAAAGGGTATTCGCTCCAAAAATAAAGTTGGAGGGGATAAGAGTATTAATGTCATCGTCAATGGTGGCGAAAATATGTGATCTAAAGGTACACCGCTACACCAAATCGAGTACAAGAACTTGATTTTATTGAATATCTTGATAAATCTGAGTAATATTAAGAAGTAATTTATTCCCAATCATATATGAAAAACCAGCTTGAAATACAATTTTGAGTAATATTAAGACTTTCTCAGTAATCAATAATTTAAAGAGAACCTAAATGCCGAAACAGTAACGTTGTCTGATCTGCATGTGTGACACAGATGTGAAACCGTGTATGCGTAGCACACGTACGAGTGTGGTAGTAAGGTTAAAAGTTTCTTCTCCGTTATAACCTCTGAATCGGAAAGTAAAACCGCTGCCAATAAATTAGCACAAAGCTTACTTAACAACATTCGTCTGCAATTATTTAACTAAACAAAATTAAATTAAATTTTAGAATTATGCAAAATGTGAAAAGAAGCTATTTTCATACTTTATGGTGTGAAATTACTTAGAAAATCAGATTATAATTTTTATCCAAATAGAACAAAATAAATTGTTAAAATTTTTTTTAGTGAAAAACAGTTGAAGAAATAACTTGAACTTATTACTAAAATCGATATGCGTAATACAACTATCTTGCAGCTAAAATATTATTGCAATATATAAAGCTATTTAATTATGTATAAAATATAACTGTTGACGAAATGAAATTAAAATTTTGTCACTCCAAATAAAGCAAAAACCGTTCAAGTGCTGAGTGCCCATAGTAGTGCCCTTAGGACAGAGTATAAGAAAATCGCTGTCTGCTCCGTATTATTTTTAATGTTAACTTACAACCTTTTATTATACATAAAATTTTCATTAAAAGTTATTACTTTATTCTAATGGAGAAATAGTAGTTTTCGTCACAAATGTCTATCTCTCCAGGGCGGTCCCTGGGCCCGAGGGCGCTTGCGAAGCAGCGCCCGAGGGAACGTTCAGACCCCTCCTGGTCAGGTGCACATGAGTAGCAAATCCTATATTTTCTACGGAGGCTGTACCAGGGTTGCAGAAGTTCCCGAGGTAGGAAAACTATACTTTCTCATCTTATTTTAAATTATTTTCCAAACACACTTCTTTTTTACTCGTTTTTCGCAGAAAACGCTCTAACGATCACTATTCCAGTTGTATCTACTAGTCAACTTTATGGAGAAATATGTAAATAAAATCTGCAGCCACCTACACCTTTTATATGTTTGATAAAAATAATAATAATTAAACATTGTATTGCTATTATTTTGTTTGCGAGTCAAGTTATTTGAGAAAATTATGATGTGATTTTGGGTGTAAAAAAGGTTCATCCTTCTTATTAGGACATTTATAAAATGCTTACTTCTAACTTATAATTTTAATTTTTTGCGTCCAGAAGTACTTTGATAGAAGTAATGAGCCTCCTAAATGCACCATAATATGAAGCTATTGATAAATTTGAGTGTATTTTTTTTACCCGTAAATACTTTTGTAAGTTTATACAAGATTTTTTTTTCCTTAATCTAGTGGAAAATCGTTTTCGACTGTAAAAATTTGTGATTTAAACTTACCAAATAAAGTGTCTAACTAAAATTTTTTTTTTAACGGCTAAAATGGTACACAAACAATACTTTGAGACCTTAGTTCCTGAAAAATATTGATTCGTTACAGAGATATAACTTTTTTCTTAGTAAAATCCTAAAATTAAGTAATTATCTAAAAAGGAGACAACATAACTCATCAAGACGCTGCAAAATGAATTAAAGCATACAGAAACAATATTTTAAGATCTTATTTTCTAGAACATATCATTTTCTTTAATCTTCGATTATGTAAATGAAATCTGAACATCATAAGTAATTAAGACAATGCAAAATCGGAAATAAAAGTATTTTTATAGTCTATCAAATAAATTTTTTTAAACTTTGCACGATAGATTTTTTACTTTTTCATGGCGTAAAATCAGCTTTCGAAAATCGAAAATAGTTATACGAACCTTAATAAGGTATTAAATGTAATTTTTATCTACAAAACCTTGAAAAGATATAAAAACAATAATTTTAAGCCCTTTATTTCTACAATAAGTCTATTTATTACAGAGATATAACAATTTTTCAGAAAGATCTTAGTAATTAATTAAGTAAGAATAAGGTTACTTATCAAGAATAGCTAAAATGAGAAATTAGGGTATTTTTATACCCTATAAAATGAATTTTTTTAAACTTTGAATACTAAATTTTTTATCTTTTGAATTGCGTGACATCGGCTTTTGACGATCGAAAATAGTTGTAACAATCTGAATATGGTATAAAACTAAAATTCTTTTCCCAGAAAATTAAAGGATATTGAAACAATAATTTGTAGCCCTTAATTTCTAGAATATGTTAATTCGTTTTAGAGATATGATTTTTTCTTTCCCAAAAATTTTATAATTTTTTAAATAAATGCCAAACAAAATGACTCATTTAAACCGTAATAAATGTAAAATAAAGGTTATTCTATACCCTATCGAATGAGATCATTGTAAACTTCGCATAATAAATTTTTGACCCTTATTGAGGGGAAAAACTAATTTTTGACAATTAAAAATCGTTGTAACAACCTGACTAAGGAAAAAAACTGAAATTTTAGTTCCAGAATATTAAATGGATATACAAACAATCATTTTGAGCCCTTTAACTCTAGATTATGCTTATTCGTTTTAGAGATATTACTTTTTTTTCCCGAAAATATTATTATTTTGCGAATAAAAACTAAACAAAGTAACATATCAAGACCCTAAAAAATGGAGAAAAAAAGTATTTTTATACTCTAGCGAATTAGATGATTGTTAACTTGGCATGATAAAGTGTTGACCCTTATAAAGGCGAAAAACCTGTTTTTGACCATTAAAAATCGTTTAAACTACCTTAATAAGGTAATAAAACTTAAATTTTTTTTCGAGTCGCTATAAGGAAAAGGAAAATGTTATGCCCTAGAACATTAAAATAGGTTGTTGGGTTTAATACATGTCACTGATTACCTAAACATACACACACACTCTCACACACATACACACACACACACACACATGCGTGCGCGTATGCGCACGCACGCCTAGCAAGACTTTTTCTAAAAATAATATTTTCTTACTTCAGACACTGTATAAGACATGTCTAACATATTTCCACAAAATTTTTTTTTTACCCATGCAAAGCTTTCTCTATGAAGAAGCAATAAAGCAATGATACATAGTTTTTACATGCTATTTGATGCATACCAACTGCTCAAAATAGTTTGATAATCTTGGAAATCATCTAATTTAGTTATGTTTCGATTATTTTTATGAACAGTATAATCCTTTTTTGTAAAAACTTGTTTCTTTCATGCCTGAGTTGAAAGATACCGTCACGTACCTTCAGAACGCCAGCTTTGACCACGAGCGGAGAGTTCTGCAGTCATTCTTGGAGTGAATAAGAATTAGAGTATAGTTAACTATATTAACTTATCAAAAATATAAAATGGCGGCAAACACGTAATAGTGGTCCACTATTTCTCTACATCCCTTCAACATAGGTATCAAATAAAAGGGCGTAATGTTGAGATAGTAAGAGCTCTGTTACGACAATTAAAATTCAATGAAGCAGCTTATCCGAAATGGCAGATACCCTTTATGATTATCAAATAAAAGAGTATGACGAGTGTCTAAGAGTATAGAGTACACTATAGAGTAAGCTGTGTTAAATTAACAAACTTTTAATATCGTGGAAAATTAAAATGGCGATCCGCAATTTTCTTTTCATTTCTTTACCATGGATATCTCATGGAAGAGTATGATGTATTTGATAATAAATGCTACCTGATGGCAATTAGATAAAATAAACATCTATATTAGTAATAGGAATCGTTAAACATATACATCTAATTGATCTGAATAAATTTGTACAAATGCTTTTTTTCTCTTGTGGTGTATAAATTTTGTGTAATTTATTTGAATTAGAAAGTACAAATTAACGATTGTGTAAGATTAAAGCTATATTATTTTCTGCAACGCAATATATCATTTTTTAGCATGTAATGTCAAATATTTTTAATGAATATAAAAAATGAGTGTGAAGTAAAAAGTCAGTAGGCTATATTTCGAAAAAAAAAAGAAAATCTGCTATTTTGTATTAGCCAACATTTAGATTTCAAGGACTTCATATGGTTCTCTGTGACCTATACGTCATATTTTTTTCACTATATTTCGATGATAATGCCCTTTGATTTGATATCCATGTTAATGGCGTTGTAAAGAAAATAGTGATCCATTATTTTGTTTCAGACGCCCACAGCGTTGTGGGCGAAACCAGATTTTTTTTTCTTAAAGTCCTTGATCTTCCGAACTAATTAAGATAAAATAATAAAATTTTTTGAAGCATGTATTGATAAAAATACAGATAAATTATAGAGGTTACTAGCATGCCATAGCCTTACCTGTAAAAACTGTTAATATCATGTTAAAAATGTTTTGTTTTTGTTTCATTTAAAATTGTTAATCTTGGAAGATAATTAAGATAGGATAACGTTTTAAAGCATATTGTTTATGAAATCTGTAGTGCAAAATAATTTTGACATGTATTAGCAAGCCATTCCCGAACCCACAAAAACTAGTGGAATCACAAAAAAAATGTGTGAAATTTAGAGGACAAACAAATGTCGACGTAAACAAACAAGTCGTAACCTAACCTATAAAAACTATAGGAATAACACTAGAAATGCTTTTCGTCTCTTAAATTTTTGTATTTTCTGATCGAATAAAGGTGGAGTTACGAAAAGTTCTGGAGCCTGTAGCTCATGGAATAAGGAGTGTCCATAATAAACAGCAAATATTAGGAATATGCTTGGCTTATCAATTTATGCCGTCAGCATGAAAATTAAGAGAGCAGGGTACAAAACACTTGAACAAAAATACCATGTAACGCAACACTATAGTTATTTAGAAGTATATAGTAGCATCTGATGTCATAAAATCTGATTCCCTATAAAAAACAAAAATTTATGCCGCCGGGAAAAAGATTCTAGGTGAATTAGAGGCTTAGTTCATTCAAAAATTCGTTGTCCTATTTACATAACAAAGAAACAATTTTTCTCGGTTTCAATTCTATTTTCCGATATTAAAAATTTTTTTTTCAGATAAACGCGTTTATAGCTTTTATAGGGCATAAAATTAGCTACAAAAAAATTCTTTGTGTAAATCCCCCCCCCCCCCCCTTGACAATTGTTTTCGAGTTATTAAGCTGGAAAGGTAGCTGGCAACTATAGTTTGCATTTATTCTTCTTTAAATCAAAATTCATTATTTTTACATAAAATAACTACTTATAATAAACATAAGAAAACTAAGAAATTTTCTATTTCAGGAACCACTCTAAAATTTAGTGAACAAGTATGAATTTTGATGATCAAATAATAACATCTTTAGTTCTCATTTTTTCTTTTTTTTCTGAGTTGCTGGTAACATTAATATTTTGTTTTAGCATTCGAAAATTGCTTCCTATGCACTGCCACAACCTATTAGAAGTATTGTTTCTGTTCTTTATTATGAGTTAAACTCTGATGATATGATTCTATTAATTGAACTTCCCTCTTAACAGTATAGTTCACGACGTGTAAACTTTGAAAAACTGTTAAACACGTATTATAATCTTTATTACATTTCCACTCATTTAGAAGTAATTTTAAAATTTTAGTGGGGTGTTTAAACCGTTTAAATGAAACTATTTACTGATTCGTTGCAAAACCGTACAAATTTTTTGTTATGAAAGAACTAACCTTTACATTTCTTACGTCGACGTGCTTTAAGTTTTTATTTTTTCTAACTTCTTGTTTGATTGATTCAATGATTTTAATTTTAATCTCTGAGCTTTCTTCATCATCGAAAAGTGATGAACAAATAAGTTCTTCAGACAGATACCAGGGGTGAGTGCAGAATTTTTTTGATGCTGCTACAGAAACCTTCTTATTAATTGTGTTATATTGCAATAAATTTTTCAAGAATTCGAAATCTTGTAGCGGAGCTAGAATTGGCAATGGCGTGACGTACCATGCCTTCATATACATTAATGTTATAAAAATACAAATGTGACGCAGTCCTTAAATTTTTTACTGCCAAATGAAAATTGTTATTGCAAAAGGAAAATTTTCAAGCTATATATGGCTTTGACAGCCATCGCACATGGTGTGTCGGTCGAGGAGCTTTGAAAGTGCTATTTCCTGTAAAACGGTTTCCCAAAAACACTGACGTCAATTCGAGTAGTTCTTAACAGTAATTACGTGGTTGAATTTCCTACAAAAAAAAATTTTTTTCTCACATGTTAGTAGTCGTTTAATTGTAAATCAACATGATTTTTTTTGGTACCTGCGATTGTTGAGAGATTAAGAGTAGGATACCATGTTTTTTATCACTTATAACTAAGGCCGCTATGGGATTATCCAATCCTGTTCTATAGATGTTTTTGTTTATTTCTAGCCATTTCTGTTAGAACTTATTAAATTTTCATACTTTTGGAACTGAAGTTACTGGCCAGTATATTTCAAAAACCCAGCGTAAAACCAGTTCATAAACGTGGTCAACAAAATTTTCCTAATTGTCTTCTCGAAAATTTTACACACACCACTTTTAATACCTATCAAAATTGAAACGTTTTACAAAAATGTATCAAAGCAAAAAAAGGCCCCAAAAATAGTATACGAGTATTGACACTGGTAGTATCAAAATATGAAGCTCCAACTTTACCACTTAAATCCCATTCCTGCAGAAATTCAAATATCAACTTGCTCTGATGAAAAATAGTTAACTTATTCAATTTAGGTACTCGTAATAACTGGTCAAAATTCAGAGCCGTGATAATTACTAGTAGTCTTTCAACTTTTGTTAAGCCAGTCATTTCTGGTAGAAGCTCCCCGTCCCAATGAACAGTTATCACATCCAGTGCCTTGAATTTTTTCTTCAAACTTTCTCCAAGGTCTTTCCTATTTTTAATTTTATGCCCATGAACTGTACTTGGGCAAAGATTAACGGTTTCGAGAGAAATACCAATGCTTTTCACTGTAGCTACCAGAATAATCGTTGGATCTATATCTGATACATTTGTTCGATCGAGTGCAGAAGTTACTTAAAGTGTCAAAATATTCAGTTTTTGATGTGCCAAGCTCTTAGGAAGTTCATCTTCAAAATTCAAGGGCATTCATTGTAAAAAATGTGGACTGTAAGTGCGTGATTCAAATGAGAATGAATAGTTCGACAAAGCTTCATTCAATTGTATAACAAAATAGCGCAAAACGTTAGTAAAATACAAAACAAATAAGTCAAATCAAAATGCCTTCCACTGATTTTTCAGAGTCAAAATACGTTTCTTCTAAGTACAGTGGTATGATACCCTGGCGCTGATTTGTTCGCTCAGCACCCAAAAATGTTTTTTGTTCATCTGTTGAAATAACATCTTTATTTTGACTGGCAATGTCAGACACTTTTTGAGACAAAAGCTAAAAATCGGTTTCTTTAACTTTTTGAGCAACCGATTTAGTACGTGATGAATTTTTTTTACTTTATTTCACTTATTATATAAACATCTTAATTTTTCAACACTTTTTGAACTTGCATCAAAGGGATTTTGGTTTTACCCCAAACACAATTCAATACATTAAAAACAATTTTTAAACTTTGATTCGGGGGTTTACGAAGAGATTTATAATTGTATATCAGTAAACTTAATACTTCTCGATTAGTCGGTAACTAACTTTGAGATAAAAATTTACGTTCATAACCAAGTAAATTAATGTTTTCACTGGAGTTTTTATTAGCTATTTTAGCTAAATATGAGTCTAATCAGAAAGTCGAATTCACTTTGGTACATCTGACATTTATGACGGAAATAGAAAAATAAACAATGAGGTTAAACTATAATCAATGATTGTCAATACGGTTAACGAGCAAAAACTTCTGGTGGTACCCATTCAGCACTCACAGGAGAAAGTATACTTGAGCAGCAGCTCTGTTGTATGAAGTAGAACTAAAAAATTTTGAATAAAACATGAACAAAAATTTAAATTTTAACATATTTGTAATTAGATTCATAATAAATATTGATTTTTATATTTATTTATTTCATTCAAACATAGTTTTTAGAATTAATAAGCCGAAGTACATTACAACACGACTATAGCGTCCTAGTGTCTAATACAAGTTATTTTTTAATGGAAGGATGATAAAATTTGATTCAAAGATGATTTGATGTGGAATATAATTACCATGCACCTTTCCAGCTTTATAACTCAAAAACTGTAGGTCGGGGAGGGATTTACTCGGACAAAATTTTTGTAGCAAATATCATAAACTAAAAAAGTTGTACATGCGTTTTACTCAAACAAAATTTATTAACATCAAAAGATAGAATTAAAACCGAAAAAAAATTTTCCTGTTATTTAAATTGCAAATCAAATTTTTTAATGTACTAAGCTTCTGATGCACTTAAAACCTTTTTCCCGGTAGCATAATTTTTTTTATTTTTTATAGAGTATGAGATACTAAGGTAGCACAAAGAAAAAAAATTTGGCCTGAAAATGAAACACTTTAATAGGTTGTAACGTTTACCCCTTTTAATTCATTAATTAGAGATAAAATCAATAGTTAATTCGACTAGCAACCATTCAATTCCCGAAAACATCTACGAAACGATGTCGGATCAGTTTTCAAATATGAACACTCGAACACAAGCAATCAAGATTGCTCGTGCCGATATATGAGTCATACAACATATTATGTTTCCTATGTATGTTTTGATAATAGGTTGGCTTTTACCTTAGCTATTGAACATTCAAGGGCATAAGCAAGGTATTCGCGTATTATATATGGGGTCATGGATCTACTCCCAACGATATAACACAGCGGAAGCTAATATGGTAACGCATCATTTCACGATCATACAGAATTAAGTTAGTTCATTTTTCTAACCCACATAATGTTCCCAGGATATGACGAGGTAGGAAAGGATGTGAATGAGGGAATGTTAGTGGTGACGGTACAAAAGTCTCCAGGCGATATGTCTCGGAAGATGTAGTCGAAACCCATCCCTTGGTTAATTATTCTTACCCTGATGATGATGACATTACTGCGAATATATATGATTTTTCCTTAGGTGCTTCATATACTGACGATCCTCGTTCGTCTATATAAAGAGAATTGAGATATCTCTGCGGGATGAAATGGCATCCAAAATTCTCGTCTTACGAGTCAGTTTACCTTCAGCTTGGCTAATGATTATACATATGATTATTTGAAATATGCATCTATTGTGTATTTCAATTCAACGATTTTTGATATCAATTATTACAAGATAATATTAAATTATAATACAATGCTCAAGCATCTGGCAGAGTTACGAGCTAGTGAGTAGGAGAGCCTAGGATGAGGCTAAACTGCTCCGACCCAGTTCGCTTACGCAACAGCCGCACAGTGGACCTTTTTCGAATTTTTTTTTTCAAAATCTAATATCTCATGAACGAAATAAGATATTGACACGATTCAAAATGGAAATTGAAGCTTT